>PVKM010001037.1:70337-86633 GCA_004027735.1 Carollia perspicillata
CCAATCAAAAGACACAGAATAGCTGAATGGATAAGAAAACATGACCCACACATATGCTGCCTACAAGAGACCCACCTCAGGACAAAAGATCTACACAGACTGAAAGTGAAGGGCTGGAAACAAATTTTCCAAGCAAATGGACAGGAAAAAAAAAAGCCGGGGTAGCAATACTCATATCAGACAAAATAGACTTCAATAAAAGAGCCATAAAGAGAGACCCAGAAGGTCACTTCATAATACTCAAGGGAAGACTCGACCAAGAAGACATAAACATTGTAAATATATATGCACCCAAACACATAAGAAAAATCTTGGAGAACTTCAAGAAAGATATCGACAGCAACACAATTATAGTAGGAGATTTTAACCCCCCATTGTCAAAAGTGGACAGATCTTCCAAACAAAATATCAACAAAGATATTGTGGCATTAAACAATGCCCATGAAATGGACTTAACTGATATATATAGAGCCCTGCATCCAAAAGAAGCTAAATACACATTTTATTCAAATGCACATGGAACATTTTCAAAGGTAGACCACATGATAGGACACAAAACAAGCCTCAACAAATTCAAGAAAATTGAAATCATACCAAGCATTTTCTCTGACCACAAGGGACTGAAACTAGAAACCAACCCCAAGGGAAAAAACCCAAAACACTCAAAATCATAGAGATGGAATAGCATGCTATTAAACAATGAATGGGCAAGAAATTCGAGAAGAAATCAAAAAGTTTCTGGAAACAAATGAAAATGAACTCATGACAACCCAAAATTTATGGGACACAGCAAAGACAGTCCTGAGAGGGAAGTTCATACTGATACAGGCCTACCAAAAAAGATAGAGACATTTCATACAAACAACCTAACCCTATGCCTACAAGAACTCAAGGAACAACAACAAAGACAACTCAGAGCTAGTACAAGGAAGGAAATAACCAAGATAAGAGCAGAATTAAATGACATAGAGACTAAAAGCAAAACTCTAAGGATTAGTGAATCCTGGAGCTGGTTTTTTGAAAAGATAAACAAAATTGACAAGACTTTAAGCAGGCTCATCAAGAAAAAAAAGAGAGATGACCCAAATAAACACAATCAGAAATGAAAGAGAAGAGATTACAACTGACACCACAGAAATACAAAAAATTGTTAGAAATTACTATGAAGAACTGTAGGCCAAGAAATTTGAAAACCTAGGTGAAATGGACAAATTTCTAGAAAAATATCATCTTCCAAAACTCAATGAAGAAGAAGCAGAAAGCCTGAACAAACAAAAAATAGCAGAAAATTGAAGCAGTGATCAAACAACTCCCAACACAAAAAAGCCCTGGACCAGATGGTTTCACAGGAGAATTCTACAAAACATTTAAGGAAGAGCTAACCCCTATCCTTTATAGACTATTCCAAAAAAATTCAAAATGATGGAAGACTCCCAAACTCTTTTTATGAAGCCAACATCATCCTAATCCTAAATCCAGATGAAGACACAACAAAGAAAGAAAATTTCAGGTCAATATTGCTGATGAACATAAACGCTAAAATCTTCAACAAAATATTGGCAAACCACATCTAACAATACATTAAAAGATCATACACCATGACCAAGTAGGATTCATCCCACAGATGCAAGGATGGTTCAACATTTGCGAATCAGTAAATGTAATACACCACATAAACCAAAACAAAGACAAAAAACACATTATCATACAAATATATGCGGGAAAAGTATTTGACAAGGTACAGCACCCATTTATGATAAAAACACTCAGAAAAGTGGGATTAGAGGGAGCATACTTCAACATAATAAAGGACATGTATGTATGTATGGACATGAGAGACCTACAGCCAAGATCATACTCAATGGGTAAAAACTAAAAGCTTTTCCACTAAGATCAAGAACAAGATACGGATGTTCACTTTCACCACTTTTATTCAGTATAGTATTGGAAGTCCTAGACACAACAATCAGACAAGAAAAGGAAATAAAATGCATCCAAACTGGAAAAAAGGAAACAAAATTGTCATTGTTTGCAGATGACATGATAGTGTACATAAAAAATTCTATAGACTCCACCCAAAAACTGCTCGACCTGATAAATGAATTTGGCAGACCAGCAGGATACAAAGTCAATATCCAGATATCTAAGGCATTTTTATATACCAACAATGAAACAACAGAAGCAGAATTTGAAAAAAAAATTCCATTTGATATAGCAAAAAGAAAAATATAATACCTAGGAATAAACCTAACCAAGTACGTAAAAGACCTGTATGCAGAAAACTACACAACACTGAAGAATGAAATCAAGGAAGACACAAACAAATGGAAACATATACCGTGTTCATGGATTGAAAGAATTAACATCATCAAAATGTCCATATTACCCAAAGCAATATACAGATTCAATGAAATACCTATTAAAGTACCAATGGCATATTTCACAGACATAGAACAAACACTTTGAAAGTTTATATGGAACCATATATGATCCCAAATAGCAGCTGCAATTCTGAGGAAGAAAAACAATGTAGGAGGGATCACAATACCTGATACCAAACTGTATTACAAGGCCACTGTAATCAAAACATCCTGGTACTGGCATAAAAACAGGAACATGGACCAGTGAAACAGAACAGAGAGCCCAGAAATAAACCCATGTCACTACAGTCAGTTAATATTCAACAAAGGGGACAGCACCATAAAATGCAGTAAAAATAGTCTCTTTAACAAATGATGTTGGGAGAACTGGACAGCTACATGCAAAAAAATGAAACTCGAACTCCAACTTACACCATACACAAAAATAAGTTCAAGATGGATAAAAGACTTAAATAAAAGCTGTGATACCATTAAAATCCTAGAGGAGAACATAGGCAGGAAAATCTCAGATATCTCACGCAGCAACATTTTTACTGATATGTCCCCTAGAGCAAGGGATGTAAAGGAAAGAATAAACAAATGGGACCTCATTAAAATAAAAAGCTTCTGCACAGCTAAAGAAAACAGCATTAAAATAAAAAGAGACCCAATGATATGGGAAAACATATTTGTCAATGATACCTCAGACAAACATATTTGTCAATGAGGTATCATTTGTCAATGATACCTCAGACAATTAATCTCCAAAATATATAAAGAACTTACACGACTCCACTCCAAGAAGACAAGCAACCCAATTAAAAAATGGGCGAAGGACTTGAACAGACACTTCTCCAAAGAGGACATACAGAGGGCCCAGAGAAACATGAAAAGATGGTCAATATCGCTAGCTATCAGGGAGATGCAAATCAAAACCACAATGAGATACCACTTCACACCACCAGTCAGAATGGCTACCTAAACAAAGCAACAAACAAGTGTTGGAGAGGTTGTGGAGAAAAGGAAACCCTAGTTCACTGTTGGTGGGATTGCAGACTGGTACAACCACTATGGAAAACAGTATGGAATTTTCTCAAAAAACTAAAAATGGATTTGCCTTTTGGCCTGTCAATTCTACTGCTAGGATTATATCCTAAGAACCCTGAAACACCAATCTAAAAGAACCTATGTACCCCAATGTTCATAGCAACACAATTTACAATAGCAAAGTGCTGGAAGCAACATAGGTGCCCATCAGTAAATGAATGGATCAAAAAACTATGGTACATTTACACAATGAAATTCTATGCAGCAGAAAGAAAGAAGGAGCTCCTACCCTTTGCTACAGCATGGATGGAACTGGAAAGCATTATGCTAAGTGAAATAAGCCAGGTGGTGAAAGGCAAATACCACATGATCTCACCTTTGACTGGAACCTAAAGAGCTAAACAATCAAACAAACAAAATATAACCAAAGACACTGAAATAGAGAACAGGCTGTCAGTGTCCATATGGGAGACAGGAAGAAATTTCAGGGGAAAAGGGGAAGGGTTTACAGGAACAAGTATAAAAGGCACATGGACAAAAACAAGGGGGGCAAAAATTGGAGGGAGTTGGGGAGGGCTGGGTGGGTGATCTGGGATGGGAATCAAAGACAGAAAACTATACATGAACAATTAAAATTAAAAAAAAAATTTAAAAACGTATCAAAATTGGTAAATTTTTGTGTAGCCATTTTAATATTGAAGATAGAAGAAAATACACAACATTTTTAGCATATTATTCTTTATTGTTCAAGAAAGGTCAAAGAGCAACTGAAATTCAAAAACAATTATTTCTGTAGTGTATGGAGAAGTTTCTGTGACTGATAGAGTGTGTCAAAAGCTTTGTGCTGGAGATTTCTCATTGTTTGGGTAGACCACTTGAGATTGATAGCGATCAAATCAATACATTAATTGAGAACAATCAACATTATACCAGGTGGAAGATAGCCAACAAATCTGAAATATCCAAATCAATAAAGTTATTGGTGAAAATGAAATATGTGTCTTTTATTTTATGGAAAAAACTAAATGAGAGTGACCTGAGGGTAGGTGGGAGGGGATAATGGGGGAGAAATGGGGAAGGGTTTCAGGAACATGCATAAAGGACACATGAACAAAGCCAAAGGCAGGTAGGATTGAGGGTGGAAGGTGGGGATGGCTGGGTTGAGGGGTAGTAGTGGAAGGAAAATAGAGACAGTTGTACTTGAACAACAATTTTTAAAGTAGAAATAAATAAATAAATAAATAAAATGCAATACCTGGAAAAAAATCTTCAATGAACTTTTTGGCTGACCAGTATATATATACCATACCAGTGGAACACATCTGAGAAAAAAATTAATTATCTTTATAGGGAGGTAATAAATTGTATCTCAAAGAGGCAATAATGGAACTAAATATTTAAAGAAGTGTTACTCTACAGGAAATGCATAAGGAAATAGGTTTTCTAAGGACAGGAAATCCACTTTTGAGACACTTGCAAAGGAACTGAAGATTGATGTAGCAAGATTCTGGCATTGAATATTCCCAAAATACAAGCGTGGGTACTCTGCCTCTCTAAAAGGAGATGCTAACCTTTGCTCACCACACACACACACATTATTCATACAGTACTTCTTGAGTACTTGTTAAATGATAGACACAGAGCTTGGCACCAGGATTACACTAATGATGCAGACACAGTACCTGACCTCATAAAGTCTGCATTTAGATAATGCACACTACCTAGATATACTGCCTTATAGATAATATATTCAGTTAAAACCTAGTCTCGAGCAAAACATCTTCACAAAAGTGACTCAGGAATCAAATAATTAAGGACTTCACCTCAGATTCAGTGTTTGTTTTATTAAACAGTGGCTAAAAATTACTTTATATGCCAAGATAGGTTTTGCTTAGAAGACAAAATAGTCCCTCACATGCATTATGAGTGAGATGATAAACATGTAATATTTTCTAGGAAAAAATGTCCTTTATTTCCCAAGAAGCTAGAAGTAGGGGTCAGCAGTGGGAATACTTTCACCAAAGGTCAATTCCATTCCAATTGCTCAGCATAGCTTCAATTCACATCCTTCTGAATGGCTTCCAAACTAAGTCATATAACAGAGTGACGATGAAAAAAGGTCCATTAATCTTATGTTGTGTGTTATAATTTAACTTTGGGATTAGCATAGAAAAAATATTATTTACATGATTAGAAATATTTTTTATGGCTGCATAGATTATCAACCCTGAACATTTTTAAATTATTTGTTGGGCTGACATGATGAACTAACTACACAGGAGCACTTCTAGATGGCATCTCAATGTCATTTGTTACTCATGTCATATTGGTCTAAGAATAAATATGTATTTCACTCAATGTGAGACCTTATTTCAATCACCAAAATATGCCCATTTCTATTCAATGGCTGTAATCATGAAACCATCAGCTAAACATCATTTAGAAAATTCAATGCAAGTTTCTATTATAGTATTCACTATCCAACTATTATTATGCTATTTCCTCACTTTGCTGAGCCTAATATAATGATGTGGTCAGTCTGATTATGAGGATTAGTTCATCAATTTATTAAAATGTTCTGAGTTATATTTTAAAAGACTTAGATTGTGGTCTGTAAGATCTGACAGAATTCTCTCTTACTAGCTGTGTGAACCTGACCCAATGACTTAGGATCTCTGAGCCTCACATTCCAACCTGTAAAATGAAAATAATAATAAAACTGAAGTTGTAAAGCTGAAGAAAAATATGAATGTGCTAAAATGTTTTTGGTAATGTTTTATTGACATACAAGAGCAGTCATTCTAATGGTTTATTATGAGTATGGTTGTTAAGATTATTGAAAACCAGTTGTGTTGTGTGTTATGCCCTGTTCAAGGGGCTAAAATTTTATGACTATTCTTCACCTTTACCCCTGTTTTATCTCTAAAGGTCTGCCACATACCAGCAGAAAGTTCTACCAGCCTTTCTAAGGAGGTCCTAAGGAGGACCACTGAGGTGACATCTTGGTTGTACCAATTATATAAGACATAAAAAATTTGTAGCATATCTATAGAGTCCTTCTTTGGAATTATAATTACCTTTCACTAGAATGAGTCTTGATATCCCCCTTGTAGATGATACGTGTGACATGGTTGATGATGTTGGCACCTCCTCTGCCTCATGAGCAAAGGTGGGACACACAGGAAGAGAGGCCTTTGTTTTCTACTCCTGTTACTAAGAACCCTCTTGGATAATGACCATGTCAAACATTGTTGCATGTTGTAGACTTAAAGCAATGTGCAAAGCAGAGAGCATGACTTCCATTATGCTTCCCTTTTACTTGAGATCTACCTTCCTAGAAAAAAGCAGATGTTTCAATACTTTCCATGTACTGAAATACTATACTCTGGCAATCTCTACCACTGCATGCTTGATCATACTGTTCCCTCCAGATAAAATGCTGTTCCATGAAGGTCAGAAGACTAGCAAAAATATCTGATTTTATCTTACAGTCAGAACCAAATAAACCTACTGAAATTCTTCCTAGCTCACATTCTACCTTCTCTGTGAATCCTCCTGCAAGGCCCCACATTGAAAACTAGTTTATCTTCTTCAGAAGATATTGTGTAGTATAAAAATTGTATTTTTTATATAAATGCATTTGCATTAAGTTATAACAGCTGCCTCTTCTCTTCCTAGTTAAACTGGACCTCCTATAATTACAATGGTCATTTACATCATTGTATCCTCCAAAAAATCCAGAATAATGCCATAGATTCAGTATATAGTTGCTTAGTAGAAGGTAATTCTCTAACAATTATAGAATGCTAGTGTCTCTCAAAGTATATTCAATGAACCACAAATCATATGAGAGAGTTCATAAAAGGAAGGATTCATCTTAAACAAATTTAGGACCTGCTTGTTAACCAGACACTTCATAAGACTGTTAAGCTCTCTTGGAAAGAAACTGACTTGGTTTGACCCAGTAGTCTCTTATAGTACTGTCAGTTCTGGAAGATGAAGGACATTTTCCATCTCTAATACAATACTTCTACTGCCTAGTGGAGTGCCTGACACTTAGTAGACTCCTGATAAATATTTGACTGAGTTTTAACATATATTCCCTTTTTAAGCCATAGAAGACAAACATAGTGCATAACATATTTTTACTTATTAGGGAGAACAATAATGTAAATGGTACATTTATATAAATCATTTTTAAATCACATATATTTGATAATGGTGTCTTAGTAAATGTACAAAAAATCATACTTAGAGGTAATGGTTAATGAACTACATTTGCTTAGAAAACTCATTAAGAAGGTGGCTGCTAAAAACTACAACTTGAATCCAAATAAATTAATTTAGTTTATTTGTCCCTACTCCTTTGCATTTTTAGGGTAGGGTTAAGAGATGTATACATTTATTTTCTGCCATAATATAATATCACCTAAGGAATGATTACCCAGAAATAAGATTTGCTTTTGTTATATTAGTATATCTGAAAACATAAAAATATTTCTAGTTTTTTTCCTCAGGTAACTTTGATAGCATCTCCATCTAAAATTTACTTTGGAGATTTAGATCAAATGTCATAAAAATTTCCTAGACTGCTAACTATGTGATTCCACTATGCATTTTAATGTCAATATAGCAAGAAATAAGTAAGACAGAGTGAAATAAAATAGGCGTACTTGGCACCATTCTCTACTGATAAAGTTTCCCAGAATTTTGTAGGAAGCTGTATGTATAAATGGAAAGATTTTCACCATTAAAATTTAAAAGAAATTTTTTTTTACTTAAAAGTATATCTGATTTTACCATAACAAAATTTCCAGTCTCCTTTCCTTAGGTTCGCCCTCAAGACTGCCATTTATCCAAATGGAAGTTGCTCACATTTGCTGAAGGTGGAATGAATAATTTACAGGGAATGTTAAAGGAGTAATATTAATGTTAGCCTTTCATTCCAGCAAAAAAAAAAATAGATTTTCTACTCACTACATTATTTTCCATTTTATTTTCCTGATTTCGGAATGATAATGCAGAGTCTGCTGAGTTTGTTATTAGTCTATAATTATCAATGTTATTAAAATGGAATATGAATAATAAACTATATGTAAAAGAAAGTGAGAAAAGGGGCAAAGAGGTGATGGGGACTAAGAGGTGCAAATTTCCACTTATAGAATGAATTAGTCATGGGGATATGAAGTACAGCACAGGGAACATAGTCAATAATAACATGTATGGTGTCAGATGGGTACTAGGCTTGCCATGGTGCTCACTGTATAAGATACATAAATGTCAAATAACTATGCTGTACACCTGAATCTAATATATAACTGTATATTAACCATATTTTAAGAAAAAAGAAATAAATAAATATTGTGTGAATGAAATTTCTATATGAAAAAATACAAATTAGTAAGTGTTACTAAATGCTAAGAGGTATTATTAACAATATATTAAAAATATGAAGAATGATGACCAGATTTTACATGTTGAGAGATTTATTTATGTCTTTTTTCTCTCTCACTCTTACTCAGGCCCTGAATAAATAGGGGATATATTCACAACATGATGAGTATGTTTTGAATATTCAGTTGTGCTTGTGGAAAAGAATAATTTCCTCAATAAGTCAAATATTATACAAGATGAATGACATTAGAGATTGGATTAAGACTTGTGTCAGTGAGTTACTCAAAAGCTAACAAATAACAGACATGACAGTGTAGTGCAATGTGCAAATGTCTTTTAAACAATCTCCCTTATGTTATCTATTGTCTATAAAGACATTTTAGTCCAAGTGCTTTGCACTTAACTCCACAGTTCCTGAGATAGAATCACTCAGAAGTAGGTGCATATTTCATTGTTTTGGCAACACTTAAACAGATACGCAGCAAGCATCATAATTGCTGAGATCATAGGCTGAGCTCATTCTACCACCCAGTTATGATCTTGAGTAAATTCCTAATATCTTTGAACCTTGAAGATAATAGAATAATAATATCTACTACTGCACAGGGTTGTAGAGGGGATAAAATGCCATTAGGATGATGTGCCTTTCACCCAGGCAATGCTGATAAATGTTACTGATTCTATCATCATCATCTTCATTATGATAGACCAAGGGTACATTACCACATGGAAGTTTAACATTCCCTGGGCCATACACACCTTTCCTTTCACGGACTCACAGAGTATCTGGGGTCCAAATACCATCAGCTAACAGATAATGCTTTTTTTCTTCTGCAGGTAATTTTAGTATCTTTCATCTCTATCCATTTATGCCTTGCTTAAGCATATTCTTGTCACACATGCAGGAAGCTGCTTTCCAAAGAGAGGAACAATGCAGTGTCAAGTGACAAAAACATTGAATGAAGTCTTTTTCCTTTTAGATTGTCCATGGAACAGCTCAGTGGGGCTCTCGGTGACAGCCTGGGTTTGCCTCACCTGTTTATAATAGGTGAAGGGGCATGATGGTCTGATAGGTGAAGGGGCATGATAGCATGTGGTCTGTCAAACAGAGGCAGCTGAAGATAAAATTATAACACAAGCAGAAATGGCTTAAATTCTTCTTTCTTAGGTCTTTTTCCCATGTTCAGATAGATGCTCAGGAAATTCTCCTGCCCTCTGCTTCTGACAGGAATATGTGATATCTACCTGGATAACAGGTCACCATCATATATCAGAAAAGCTTTTATTTGCAAGCAACTGGAACCAGAGGTGGCTGATTCAGGCAGAGATAAATTTTTGTAAAGGTTATTGTTAGGTCTCAGTAACTAGAAGTAGACTGAACTATCGGAAGTCAAGGCCATCCTATTAAAATTATAGAATCACGCCAAAGTGACGCCACACCCTGGTTTGCCTTGCTGACCCAGCAGAAACAGAATACAGGAGGCTGACCCAAGCACTGCTGAACTTGCTCCTTCACATTATGTGTTACTAATTCAAAATCTAGGACATGGTATGATTGGAGAACCCTAGGTCACCTGTCTTCCAGTTGTGAGTAAGACTGAAAAAAAGAGTAAACAATGTATCTGCTATTTTCAGGTTATATATTGGGAGGAAAACTCTGTTTCTCACCAAGACTCACAAAGTATAAAGTTTCCCAAATAAAGAAAGGAATTTCAGATCAGATTATTGGGAGTTAAAAACAACAATAACAAATAAAGTCAGATGTGGAATTATAAACAGTAAGTAGATAAGAGCACGTGTGTGGAATGATTCAGACCTGTGTTGATATCTTAAGTAAGCCACTCAGTCTTGCCAAGTTTCAGTTTCCTCTGCAGAAAAAAATGTGAAGGATTCCATCCATATAATAACGTGGTTCAGAGGCAGTCGATATAACGTATGAAAAGTGCTTGACACTTCTCAAACATTTATAAAACTATTATTATTGTTACTTATTACATAATTTATTATAAAAGTCAATAGGAAGAGTGATAGTAAATATTAACATGGTGCTAAGTTTTACATCTGTTATATCAACTAAGCACTTGTTATTCAACAAACATTCCGTGTATCAGAAAATAGTCTGTTAGTATTTATTTTAGAAACAAAAAAAAAGTACCAAGTCTCAAGAAGTATGAACAATGTACGAAAAATCAGTCAGTTAAGAGGTAATGGGTATTAATCAGCCTTTGAAAATTGAGATCCTGTCATTAGTGACAATATAGGTGAAACCGGAGGGCATTATGCTAAGTACAATAAACCAAACAGATAAAGACTGATACTGCATGATATAATTTATACCTAAAATCTAAAAAAAGAAAAAGTCAAACTTGTAGAAACAGAGTAGAAAAGTGTTCACCAGGGGCTGGGAGGTGGGGGAAATGGTGAGAGGTTGGTAAAAGGGTACATACTTTCAGCTATAAGATAAATATGGTCTGAGCATCTAATGTATGACATGGTGACTGTAGCTGATAATACTGTATTGTATAACAGAAATTTGCTAAGACAGTACAACTTAAGTGTTCTCACCAAAAAAAGGTGGGAGATATATGTGAGGTGTTGGATGTGTTAACTCAATGAGGACAATTTTTTCACAATGTATACATGTAACAAATCACAATGTACACAATGTATAATTTAAATAGCTACCATTTTATTTGTTAATTATACCTCAACAAAACTGACAAAGAAAATAGCAATGGAGGTGAGATCCAAACCCAGGATTCTGAGCTCAAGAAATTGTAATTTTTATCATTATAATACAGTAATAATCTTTAATATGTTATAGATGTAAAATGTTTAAAACAAAGGAAACATTAAGTAAATCATATGTATGGTATCTAATGGTAATTAATTTATAATAATTAATCATATACAGTAATTATTCATATAATTACAACACTCACTAGATATTAGTTATGGGGTATAGTTCTAACTACAAGGGTATGAGGTGGAAATTTCTGTTGCAGAACTAAAAGCCCATGTGGGCAGTCGTGTGGTAAATACAGCAGGGAATGAGGTCTCTCACCTTCCAGCCTGGAGTCTCCTAGAGCTGGTTGTTCTTCACACCATCTCCTTCATAAGGAGGGAATAAGGCTTTTCCCACATTTTCACTGGGCATGAAAATCCATTTATATTTCCAGGTATATATTGAACCTTCACCTAGTTTCTCATCACCTTGGAATGATCATATCAAGCATCATTTATTCCATTAATATAAATGACCAAAGAATAGAAGTGAGGTATATGTAGGACACTGGAGGAGTCCAAACAGCTTTCTGAGTCACCAAAGTTCTCCACTCTCAGAATAAATGTTAGAGTTCCCGATATAGAATAAACAATGTTTGTCAACAAAATTAAAAATCAAATTAACAACATCTACAATTAACCAAGTAACTATTATGGGCCAGGATAGCTACTAGCCACTTTATAAACATTATCAGTCATCTTTCTGAAGTCCTTCAAAGCATATAGTATTGTTTATATCTTATATGAAAGAAAATTGTGTCCAAGAAGATTAGGGACTTGCCCAAGACAACAGAGCTAGCCTAAGAGACAACAAGGATATGTTTTGTGGGTTTTTTGGTACTTAGGCCTTTCATTGGTAAGTTTTAGGTTATATATTTTTTTTTCCTAAAAATCAACTTATTGAATATCTGTATGTTTCTTGTTATACATATGCAAGAGTTTCTCTTAGGGACTTATCAAAAAGTGAGATGGCTTAGTCACAAATTATATTCAATTTCTTTTTCATTTAAAACTTTCATTTTGAAAAATTTTTAAATATAAATTTATTTCAATGATAGTTGGCATTCAGTATTATATTAGTTTCAAGTGTACAACACAGTGGTTAGACACATAAAAGGACATGCTCATAGTTAAAATGGTGATAAATGTCACAACCAGAAAATTATGACTAATCAAACAAAAATATTCAAAACTATCCTAATATATTTTTTTAGAATTTATGTAGAACAACTGAGATGCCCTAGCGAATCCAATACTTATAAAATTATAGTTTCTTTAACTTGCTGATCATACACAACTCTCAGTGACAAGAAGCTAACTATCTGATGAGACAGCTTCAATTTTTGGACAGCTCCAGGAGTGAAGTAGGGTAACGTCTTACTGCCCACAATGTTCTACCTGGGGGAATAAAGCAGAACAAATAACTACTGTTCTTGACAAGCAGACACAATTTCAGTGTTTTAAAATGTGAGTCCCATTCATTCATTGTACCAGATAGATCTTCAAATAGCTTTGCCCATTTTGCCAACAGATGGCACACTGCAAAAACACATGGGGCCCTTTAAATGTCACTTTGTTGATACTGTCATCAATGTAATTTGCATTATCATTTTGTCTCACACTGTCTTTGAGGACTATCAGGTGTACTCCAAGTCTCCAGACCATGGGTTGATCACATTACTTGACACATTACTCTGTGAATTTCCAGATTCAAGGCTAAACTCTCAAACCTCTTAACCCACCTGACAACCCATACTAGCTAGGCTACTTGGATCAATATGCCCCAAGAGTTTAAAGTCTTAGCTGTTTTGGAGAAGAGGCTGGCCCCTACTCTAATAACTGCCCTTATAGGCTAGTAGCAAGAAGGGAGGGCAGTAGAAGACTGGTTCAATAAATAATGAGGTGATGTTCAACCATTAAAATGAGGAGAAAGATTTTTATTAGGTGATAGGGAATCATGCTCATAATACATTGCCAAGTAAAAATGTTATGAATCATTTTATAGTTTGATCTGATTAAAGATATTTGATGCTTGCATTGTGTTTATATAATATGCACCTTCCTCACAAAAAAAGTCTAAAAAATAGAGATATCTCAAAAACGAGATTTTGAATTATTTTTACTTGTTTTCTTTACATCCTCTCAATTTTTGGAGTTTCTACAATGAGTTTGTATTATTTCCACAAGTAAAGTACTTTAATTTTCAATAAGGAGATTTAGACTTCTCTAATTTTCCATTTATTTTGCATCATGGCTCAAAGTATTTCTGTAAAAGAAAAATCAACTTTTTTGTATCAATCTAAATTTACTTCCTACAAATTCGTCATCTGAAATTGGTAAAAGCTGCACAGGGTAATATTGTTAATATCTCAGTATTGTATTACCTTTCAAAGATCTAGAGATTTTGCAATAAATTCTCTCCCAGTTTTCATCTGACACTGAGGTGAAGGTAAGATAGTAGAATGAAGGGAAATAGATAGTAGTAATCTTGAACTAGAAAAAGGAAACATAAGGAAATTTAATCTATACTCTTTTTACAAGAAAGGAACCCCCAAGAGTCAGCCCATATTAATGCAAATAGATTATACCTATAGGTATATGTGTGTATATATATTTGTGTATGTGTGCAGTATAGGTCAAAAATAGGTTTACAGCAGTGAATATGCAGAAACTGTTTATTCTTGTATTATTATTTTTTATTAAGCATTGTATTATTTTCACTCAAAAAACTATAAACCTATTTTTGCCCCAGGCTGTATGTACATATGTATTTGTGTTTAGTACATATGCTAAAGTATATCTTTACATGTGTTTTTTATATACATATTCTCTCTCACAAACACACACACACAATCCATTGCCTTAGGTTAATCACTCATTGTGGCAGAAATGACCAATTGTCGACTAAAGACTTCAATTAGATCCTCCAGATTATAGAGGCATCATAGAATCAAGCCAGAGACAATACCCTGCATCTCCAATTTCATCTATCTAGTGTGACTCCATTACTGGTTTTTGACCCAAAGAATGTGACCACAAATGAGATGAATAGTTTATATTTGAAGGATAATAAGTTGGTATTTGAGCTTGAAACTTTCTCTCCTTTATTTTTTGAGCCAAATATAGAAGCCACATTATGCAGAAAGGTGGGTTCCTGAATCACATGAGCAGAAAACTGACTGCCAAACCACCAAAGCCTATGTTGAACTACTGAATGAGTAAGAAATGAACTTCCAGTGTGTCACACTAGAGAGATTTAAGGTTTATCTCTTAGGGTTTAACTGATAGATTTTCTTCCTGTGGACCTGAGTTGTCTTATCTGTAAAATAAACTATTTGAATGTGATCAATTCTAAGTTTCTTCCAGCACTTACATATTTATTTAATTTTTTTAATTCTCAGAACATCCCACATATTGTTTATCTTTAAAGTTAAACAGTAAAGTCTACTTTTTTCCTCACAAAATCAGGCTCTTCAATTTATGGAGAAGTCATAGCAGACTGTTGCTGTAGTTTGAAATATGAGTCTAAATATAAGAGGAGAAAGGGTGAGGACCTAGAGAAATGCTTTAGACAAAGAGGAGTGAGAGATAGCATGCTGAAGATAGTTTAGTATTAAAGAATTCACACAGGGGAAATGGATGGGTGATATCTTACAGATTTGTTCAAAGGCATTTTGGAAAAAAAATTGTGAAAATGTAGAGAGAAGGAAAAAATAGCAAAGACATGAAATGCCTTTTTGTCTCTAAATATATTTTATTTCAAACAGATTCACACTGCTTATATATGTACCATAAAACTTCTCTGTCCACTTCTTCCAGAATTTTCTAAAGCCTGACAGAATATCTGCACAGAGAGGATGTCATTCTAGGATAATCAGCAGCAAGTTACTAAATTAAGATCAAATGTCCTTAACCTTGAACAGTTTTCAAAGAGTTTTTAGAAGAAAGAAGCTCTCTAGGGGGTAGTATAATTATATAATTGTACCCTTTCTAAGAGGCTATTTACAGATAAGTAATGTTTCCTCACCATTCTTTAAAGTAAAGGACATGAAATATAATAGAGTTTGGGGGTATGAGGAATAGTGGTGAGGAAATCTGTGCAGACACTGTTAGCTTCCTAGTCAGTAAGTATTCTCTCCTTCCACCTTACGATCAGAGCCCTGGTTTAGGAGATACCATTATCTTTAAGGCTGAACTGGCCAGTTTAAATCCCTAGCTGATGAGATCTATGTTGAAGTCTGCTGATGATGTAGCAAATAATTGATCTCTGATTTCCTCCCTCCCTCCTTCCCTCCCTCCCTTCCTCCCTTCCTTCTTGCCTGAATCATTGGAACACTCAAAGATTCATCCGTCATCTTGCAATTGAGCAAATCACAGACACATGCTAGAGATGTAGGAACTGGAAACTAGAGGGAACCTATCTGTTGTTGACATTCTTCAGCAGCTGAATTAACATTAGAGGGACCATCTCCAAACATTGTTACATGCAAATAATGAGGAAAGTCTCTTATTCACTGTCAGTTCAGCAGCCAAACTCGTTATTAACAGATGTAGAATTCTAGACTCAGGTTCTCTGGATAATCAGACTTGTTCAGGGTGGATGTATGGGGAGGACAGGTTCCTCTGGAAGCCCTGATAGTCAGCCCATCTTTTAAAAAAAAAGAAAAGAAGAAGAAAAGAAAGAAAGAAAGAAAGAAAGAAAGAAAGAAAG
>PVKM010001038.1:0-14198 GCA_004027735.1 Carollia perspicillata
TGATATGTAAATAACACCCCAATAAAGCTGTTTTTGAAAAGGGCTGCTGTGAAGGGAACCACTCCGCAGGCGTGAGCTGTTTGATTTGGTACAACTAAGGCTTCTTAAACCTAACGCACAGGTAAGCCGGGGAGAGGGGGGCACGTGTTCACATTGTTTTCTTCTGGGAGAGATGCCTCGAAAGACAACCCAGGGGACAGTTCCTGTGCAGCAGTGTTCTGCCGCTGAGCACACTCTCCCCGAGGAACACGAGGCAGGAAGGGGCCTGCCGTGCCTCAGCCGGGGACCGAGAGCCTGAGACCAGGCCAGGGCCAGCCCTGGCCAGCCGGGCTTCAGCAGGTACTGGCACATGGCTGAGGATGTCTGAGAGAAGCCTGGGTCAGAAACATGCTCCGCTACTGCCCCGCAAAGGAGTGCTTTATAAGGTGTGGGTGGGCTTGGGTGAGCTGGGCCCAGGAGTAAGGAGAGAAGGGAGGCCATTCCCTCTCAGGAGCAGCCATGATGGTGGAAAGCAAAGAATGGGAAACAGAAGGCACCCTGTCCCCAAGGCAGCAAGCTCTTACTAGTAGCATGGCATCACCCCAGCATTCACCTCGGCCTGGGAAGATGTCGAAAGAACACCACCTGGAAAAAGCCTTATAGAAGCCTCATCAGAAAGTCAAACCAAAGATTCTTCCTCCCCACGGAACTGGGGAACAATGTGGGAAGGCACACCCATGTATAGGAGCAGGTCTGTAGGACACTGGACTAGGGAGGAGCAGGAAGGAAGTGACGAGGAAGAGGCAGAGACAGCTGTGTCACATCTGTTGGGCTGGGTGTGGGGACAGGTGTGGCTGGACTCAGAGGGCCTGACATTGAGTCCCACTCTAGACTTCACAAATTCTGTGAATGTCCACAACTTATGTGACCACCAGGTGACTGCCCCACCCCTCTCCGCCTATGTAGAGTGGAAATTTGTAGCTGCTACCAAAAGTTCTGTGAGGATTAGAGAGTATGGAAGGCACTAAAGGAAAAAGGAAATGGCATTTTGTTGTATATATAAATATTTCTCACAGCTCCATTACTGGATTCATCACTGTAGCATTCCCCTTCTTCTACATACTCTCAAAGGTGAGGGGAGAGCAAGGTAATTATGAAAGGAAATATTCTACTGCCCATTATACCAACAGTATAACAAACCAGTGGCCAGGAACCATTAGAAAAGTGAGCGTGGCCACAGAAAGCTAGGTGGTCCAATAAAGTGGCCATGATACTTTCAGATAAGTCTCGATTAGTCTGGGGAAAAAGGAACTGTACTCGGCCAGGCTTCACTCTCAGGTCAATACTCCAGTTGAGGTAGAGCCCACTGTATGTGGCCCCAAATACATGCTGACCATTTGTATTTCTTGTTCAGAAAGTATACCTATCTGAGCTGGCTTTGCACAGCCCCTAGCTGTATAAGCCATTCCCTGTTGGAATTATATTTTAAAAACTTAAACACCTCAATTTTGGCAGAGTCCCAAAATATGCATTTACTGTAACCCATCCTTTAATTCTGGACTGGGAATCAAAGGCATCTGAACAGGCGCTTATAAAGGAGTTGCTGGAATCCTATTTCAACTAATAGGACTGAGACTTTTCCTGTCAAATTGGAGCTGTGCCGCTATAACTTCACCAACCAGTCAGAGCAGCGCCACTCTGACCAATCAGGGCAGTGCTTTTTGAACCAATCAAACTGCAAGAATTTGTAGTCCTCATTTGCACGAGGACAGACCAATCAGGGACCAGGGGCAGGGACTCTTTTCTATATAAGTCAGGTTCCCTCTAACTCAGAGAGGACACTTTCCCTTTCCACTGAAAACTGAAGATTGCATTTCTCCAACTGGAGCTGAAACACCAAAGACCTCTCACCAGAGCAGAGCTGTCTAGCCTGAGAGGCACCTCGAGCCAGGGCCTCCTCACCCCAGGGCCTCCTCACAGCCTTACTGTATCACGACTGAGCTGTTTGCACTGAATAAAGTTCCCTTCCTCACCACCCCTCAACCTAGGGATTCCTGTTGGTGTTTAGTTGGCACCATTAACCCTGGTTGTTGGCAACCTAAAGGCATTAATGGAACTAAGTCCCTCGCCCACTACTGCACTAAAAGTCTGAAAAACATGAAAGCCAGGCCTAGCTTGTTTTAATAAAGAGCTATGGTCAGGCTAAAAACCAACATGGCTTTGAGAATGAATCTAATGATTCTTCACCTTCAAGGAGAGGAATTGATTTAATGATGTAGGTTTTATTTTGTACAGACTACCCATCATGAACCTGGGAAACTAACTTATGTATCCAGTGAGTGCAAAATTGATTAACAGGTCAATGTAAAATGTCAGCTTGGGGGAATTTAATAAATGTAGTTCCACAAGGGTCAGTTCTTGCCCAATACTATTTAACACTTTTATTAATTACATGCTGACAGAATAGATGATAGAACTGGAGGTATACCATTAAACCTGCCAATTTAGAAAAAAATAGTTAAAATACAAATAGGTTTTGACAATTTGGAAGACAGAAGGACCATCTGGTATTCTCAGGGCTCTGCTTGGCACAAAATAGGAGCCCCTAAAACGTTAGTTGAACCAAATAAACACCAACAAAACAAAAGACCTGCTTGGATGACTACCTAAAGGAGGATAAGCTACTCATAAACAACAGTCCTCATTACTCCCTACTCTGTATTTACAACTCAGTGTAAAATTTCTTAAAACAATGCAAACAAGGCCCACTGAAAACAATATCTAGGTATCAATAATGCACATATATCAAATTTAACTGACTAAAGCAAATGTTATAAAGCAGGGAACACACTCAATAGTCCAAAATGTTATGACTACCTTGTTACCCTTTTTCTTAATTACAGACACATACACACATCTGGGTGCATATATCGAGACAGAGAGACAGAGAGAGACAGAGACGCACCACTTAACGAGGAGGATATGTTCTGAGAAATGCATCACTGAGCAATTTTGTCATCATGCAAACATCACAGAGCGCACTTACGCAAACCTAGATGGTACCACCCACTACACGCTGAGGCTGGATGGACCATCGTGTCTGCGGTCTGCTGTTGACTGGGACGTCACTATGCAGCACATGACTGTGTGTGTGTGCATCCCACACCTCAGTATATATATTCTCCTCTTCCCAAAGTGAATGAGAACAAAGAGAAGAGATGGGACAATAACCATCAAAAATTAACTGTTTCAGCAGACAGCAACAACAGCAAACAAAGGTGCAGCTGCGTGAAGAAAAGGACAGTCACGCCTGAGCCAGTCCCTAGAACCACATTCCGAACTTGCCCCAAGCTAAAGAAGTGCTGGGAAACCGGATCCATCTCCCTCTGAGTGACCCAATGGCTCCTACAGGTTTAGTTTTTAGCTAGAAAGAGAAAAAAAATAATGTTTCCTGATGATGACGACACTGCTGAATATCTCGGCCCATGACCCACCTGCCACAGGCAATGAAAGGACTTAACAAAACATGCAGACACCGATGTGCACAGGGGAAGATTCGAGCACAGCCCAACAAAGAAGTGGAGGAATCAAGAAAAGAAGTTCATACTCTTCTTTGACCAAATAACAGGCCTGGCTAGAACTTCATTTGGTTAAAAAAAAAAAGGAGTAAACAAACAAGAAGTAAGAGATTTTCAACAACAAGAAAAAAATATGGGGAAGAATTTAAACAATATTCTGTTCTCTTCAGGAAACTTGAGAGCAATATGACCTGCATAGAAAAGAAGAACAAAGATCAAAGTTGTCAGATCAAAGTCGACGTGATGAGCTAGGAGAGAAATGAAGAGAAAAGCGAACCCAATTCTTTAAGATGCATGAGAAATATCCAGAAGCAGAATTCACATTGTAGAAAGTGAAACCTATGGAAAGGAATCCTGACTTAAGAGGAGGCAAAAACATCACCCAAAAGGCCGAAGGAAAGGACAAAGAGAGAAAAGAGAAAGAGAAACCAGGAGAACAAAGGACAGAGAAGTTTTGTTCGTTGCAGAAAAGTACATTAAGCTCTAATAGAATGATCTGATTTTACTAATGAACAGATAGATATTAGTGCAAGCTACGGGGTAGAGAGTTTAGAAGTAACCCTGAGAAGTTATTTCTTTATCTACTCATCATACGGCACATGGTTACTGACTGCCTTCTACATGCAAGGCACCCCATAGGCTGGCTGAGCCAGACAAATGCATTTCCTGCCCTCCCAGGGCATACAACCTAGTAAAGAAGCAGAGAACAAACAAATGACTGAACCAATTACAAACTGTCACAGGTGCAAGGTAAGAAATAAACAAGGTGCTGAGATGGTGAATGAAAAGAGGATCTGGTTCAGATAGAGTAACAGGCCCTTCCAAGAAGACTTTAAGCTGAGATATGAAGGGTGGGAAGGAGCCACCATGGGAAGAATGGAAACTTAGTTCCAGGCGGAGGAATAAGAACTATGAAAAGCATGGTGAGTTAAGGAGAGGGCGGATTAGAGTAAGGTGATATCCAAAGAGGAGGCAGGGGCAGGTCACCCAGATTCTTGCAGGCCATAGTCAAGAACCTGAATGGTCTACTAAATACTTCTTCTAAATATGAAAAACGCTGAGTTCCCTCTGCTTGTCAGATTGGGGGGAGGGCAGTCAAGGGAGACAGCTGTAACTAGGAGAGGATGCCAGTGCCACCTACTTAGCCACAAAGGACAGTGGCTCGAAGGAGACCTGTGTCCGATGTTTGCTCATGTCCAGTCGGCCAGAGGGTAGATTTGCCTCCTAAGACACTAGCAAAGCTTTCAGCACAGCGCACAAGCACCAACTCTCTGCTGTGAATGCAAGTCTGTTTAGAAAGCAGTCCATTCATGCTGCACTCATTCCAGATGTGGTCTCCCTGGTTCAAAGTCAAGATCTTTATAAAATAGGAAGTCAGCTGAGTCAAGACCTGGATCCCTTACCCAATTTTGTTACCAGACCTGGCTCAAGTCGTGTTCTCCGTGCCTCAGTTTCCTCATCTGTGAAGCGCAGGGATGAGAACACGCTTCTCTCTGATACCACTTCAGAATTTAGAATGTGAGAAATCACTGAGGGAGGTGACTCCATTTGTATCAACATCAAATTATTGAATGTTCAGAAGGGGAGGACAATTTTTATGCTAAACTGAAATAATCTGCTTAGGTTTTCCTTGCATGTGATATGAAATACTGCCCTGGCCAGGCGGCTCAGCTTGTTGGAGTGTCACCTTGTATACCGAAAGGTCTCAGGTTCAAACCCCGGTCAGGGCACATGCAGGAGGCAACCCACCCATGTTTCTCTCAGACTGATGTTTCTCCCTCTCTGTCCCCCTTCCTCTCTCTCTAAAATCAAGAAATAGATCCTTGGGTGATGATTTTTAAAAATAAAGATATGGAATATTGTTTAACTAAAACATTATGACATTCATTTCCATAAGAGTAAGGCTTCCATACCCAATATTAAAGTTCTGTAAGTATTTATCAAACAAGTAGCACAGCTTTGCTGACACGGATGCAATTGTTTATATTGAATAGGAACTTTTTAGCACAAATGTATTTATTAATCACTGTCCATTTAACAAACTATTTACTCAGATACTGCCTTTCTGGCAGAGTGTTAAATGAATACTATTTATCAAATATATTTAAAATGTGATGTTTTAAGAAGTGAGTTAGTGTTGAGGAGAGAGAGGTTTATTCTCTTATTAAACAGACCTCCAAAGGGCAATAGATTATGCTAGATGCCGCTGTATACTACCTGAATCTCTGGTCAACAAAAATCTGTCTGCTGCACTACACTGAATCATGTCTAAAGAATTCTGAGTATCCGAGATAATATTCATTCATTCACTCACCCCCGCATTCAACCAGTGGGGTGCCTACAACGTGCCAGGCATTCTATGCAGTAAAAAGTACGAGGAACAAAACAAGGCAGCACAGAGAGATGGAGCCACACAGGCATTGTATTTTATATCACATGGTCAGGGAAGGCTCCACCGATAAGGTGACATTTGAGCAGGGACCTGCGGAGAGTGAAGAAATGGACACAAAGGAGCACTAGAGAAAGAGAACAGACAGCCCTTGCAAGAATTTGCTGCCCAAATTCATTTTACCCATGTAGGCAAAAAGAAGTCAAGATCTTCCTTTATTTTATTTATTTTAAGCTTTAAATTTATCTTAAATCGACATTAGAGCAGGAATGATCCTAGGCACCTGGCAGAAGAAAAAAAAAAGTCCTCTCTAGAGAAGGGCACCTTCATCTTAGGCCTCAAAGAATTCCCACAAATTATTTTTAAAAAACAGCCCTGGATGGTGTAGCTCAGTGGATTGAGCGCGGGCCTACGAGCCAATCGAATGCGGTTCGATTCCCAGTCAGGGCACATGCCTGGGTTGCAGGCCAGGTCCCAGCAGGGGACACACCAGAGGCAACCATACATTGATATTTCTCTCCCTCTCTCCTTCCCTTCCCCTCTAAAGATAAATAAATAAAATCTTAAAAAAAAAAAAAAAGAAAAAACAATGAGTAACTAACAGAGGGAAAATACCCAAGCATTCTAAAAAACAACATATTATAAGCAGAAACAATATCAGTAAAAGCAGATAAGCCAAGGCCAGCTTATCATAATTACTAGAATTATGAAATGCACATTGTAAAACAGCCAGGCTGACTGTGTTTAAAGAAATGAAGTACAGCCTGGCAATATCTACAGGAAACAAGAATCTGGAAATGACAGCAAAGATTAAAACAGATAACCAGGGACCCTCCAGGACAATCACGTCACACCTGTCAGAATGGCCATCCTCGATAAATCAGCAAACGACAAGTGCTGGCGAGGATGTGGAGGAAGGGAGCCCCTGTGCACTCTGGGTAGGAATGCAGGGGGTGCAGCCACTGTGGCAAGCAGCATGGAGACATCTCAAAAAACTAAAAATGGATCTGCTTTTTGACTTGGCAGTCCCACTTCTGGCAATCTATCCGAAGGAACCCAAAACACTAATTGGGAAGAACGTAAGCAGCCCTCTGCTCGTTGCAGCATCCTTTACAGCCACTAAGATATGGACGCAGCCCAGTGTCCATCAGTAGACAAGTGGCTAAAACAACTATGGGACACCACACAATGGAAGACTACTCAGCTGTAAAAAAAAGAAGAAAATTTTACCTTTGCAACAGCATGGATGGACCTGAAGAACTTTGTGCTAGGTGAAATCAGCCAGTCAGAGAAAGACAAATACCATATGACTTCACTCACATGTGGAATCTAATGAATACACTGAACAAACAAGCAAAATAGAGACAGACTCATAGATGGAGAGCAGGATGACAGCTGTTGGGGGGAGGTTAGGGGGTGCAGGGATTGAGCAAAAAGGAGAAAGGACTCAGGGGCATGGACAACAGTGTGACGACTGCAGGGGGAAGAAGGAATAAGGGAGCTAAAAGGTAACAGATAAAACAACAATAATTTTTTTAAAAAAAGGACAAAAGAGCAATAGTTGCATTTAAGAACAGATTAAACATTGTTGAGAGAGAATTAATAAAAAAAAAGTCCAAAGAAATTACCCAAAGTACTCGCAAAGAAAGACAATATCACAGAAAATCCAAAAGATACATTAAATACAGAGAGGATAAGGTCCAAATACATTTATTCCAGGTTCCAGAAAGAGAAGAGATGGAGAATTGGGTAGAAACAAAATTTTAAGAGATAATCACTAAGAATTTTCCAGAACAAATGAAAAAAGTCAATCACAGATTTAAAAGGTCCAGTGAAACCCAATCACAGTAAGTGAAAAGAAACCCACCTCCAGACACATTACAGTGAAACTTCATAAAATTAAGACAAAGAAGACATCCTAAAGGCATCCAGAAAGAAAAGACTGATCGCCTTTAACTGGCAGTTGTCTTCCCAACAGCAACAGTGGACACCAAAGTCAATGGAATATCTTCAGTGTAGTAAGAGAAAACGATTGCCAATCTCGAATTATATTTTCAGTGAAAAGAGCTTTTTAAAAAGAATTATTTCTTGATTTTGTAGACGGGGGGAAGGGAGGGAGAATAAGAGGGAGAGAAACATCAATGTGGGGTTGCCTCTCATGCACCGCCTACTAGGGACCTGGCCCACAACCCAGGCATGTGCCCTGACTGGGAATCGAACCAGAAACCCTTTGGTTTGCAGGCCAGCACTCAATCCACTGAGCCACACCAGCCAGGGTGAAAACAGCTTTTAAAACAGGAGCCAAGCCCTGACCAGTACAATTCATTAGGTTGGGTATCACCCTGCAGAGCTAAGGGTGGCCAGTTTGACTCCAGCTGGGGCACACGCCTGGGTGGTGGTGGGTTTGGTCCCCAGGCAGGGCGCATGCAAGAGGCAACTGATCAATGTTTCTCTTTCACATTGATGTTTCCCTCTCTTGCTCCCTCCATTCCCCTCTCTCTAAAAATAAATAAATAAAATCTTTAAAAAATAAAATAAGGTAGGAATAAAATAAAGGCATTTTTAAACAAAAAACTAAGAAAATTTACTACCAGGAGACACTCACTAAAAGAAATTCTAAAGGGTGTCCTTAGAGAAGAAGAAAGGTAATCCCAGATGAAGGAGCTGAGATACAAGAAGGAAGAAGAGCAGAGAAAGTAAAAAGGATGTGGATAAATCTAAATTAACACTATTTGTATAAAACAACAAACATGCCTTCTGATTAAAGAAAGGAATACAATGCATGACAACAACTTATAGTCAGGAGGAAGGTAACTGAGGAAAGTGTTCTGAGGTCTTTGTATCATTCGGAGAGGGGCAAAGATATTTATCAGAGTAACAACTAAAAGAACATGAACAGAGTGTATGAATTCAGAATCAGGAAGGAAAACAAAATGAAATAATATGAAAAAACAGTAAAGAGGCAAAAAAAAAAAGACAGAAAGCAAAACATAGAAATAGGCAGAACAAACAGCAAACCCAAATAAGAGAGTCAACCCAAATGATCAGAGTTAACGTTGAATATAAATGAATGAAATATTCCAGCTAAAAGTCAGATCGTAAGACTAAATAGAAAACAAAATCCAGCTGTATATATGCCATTTGCGAAAGACCCGTGTAAAATATAAAGATATAGGAAGTAGGAAAAGATACATAATGCAAACACCAAAAGAAAGGCAATATAGATATCAAATACATGTATATGTGAGATACATATATCAGGTATATATCATACTGTAAATATAGATACAGTTGACCCTTGAATAACATAGGGTTAGTTAGAGGTACAAACCCTCCACACAGTCAGAAAAACACATGTAACTTTTGAGTCCCCGAAACCTGACTACAGTCATCCCTCAGTATCCATGGGGGATTGGTACCAGGACCCGCCCCCCACCCCCAACCAATATCAAAATCCGCCATGCTCAAGTTACTTATATTAAGTGGTGTAGACAATGCACACTGTTGGCCTTCCTATTCCTTGGATTCCACCAACTGTGGATAGAAAATACTGGTTTTGATACACAGTTGATAGAATCATTGATTGCAAAACCCAGGGATACGGAGAGCTGACTGCACATCTATTCAAAAAAATAAGTGAACCCACACAATTCAAACCTGTGTTGTTCAAGGCTCAACTGAATATACATCCATCATACAAAATCTTTTCATTAAGGCACTAAAAGCTTTATTCTGAGCAAGAGGAAAGATGGAGGCGAGTTTAAGAGAGATTAAGATGGGAGAGATTGCAGCATATCTGCCTGTCAGAAGACTAATCCAGTAGAGGGAGTCTCAATGACCCAAGAGGGAAAGGATGCGATGTCCTTGAGTGGGTGACAGGGGCTTGGATCTGCTGCCCAAGAGGAGGACTGGCTTCGGACAAGAGCACAGCCAGGTCGTGCAGAGTCAGGAAGGCATGGGGGCGGGGTATGGGTGCAGATGCTACAAGATGTGGTGGTGAGGAAGTTCTCTTCTGATTGCTTCTTTGCTCTCAGAAAGTAGGAAACAAGATGTCATCCGAGACTGAGGGCAAGAAGGCTGGAGACGTGTGGAGAGAGAAGAAAATGAGAGATGGTCAGCTGGCATAACAGGAGCTCAATCAATATTTGCCAGGTAAAGGAATGAATGGAGAGTAAATGGACTAGAAAACAGTGTGAAACTGTCAGACAGTATAAAGGCTCACCTGAGGTTACTGGTCATACATTAAAAGTGGCTGTATGTTTTTTTCCAACCATGTCTCTTTGGGCTTATCATCATGAGGGGACAAGCCTGGGGACCAGCCAACATGCTAAGGATGGCGGAGTGGAAGGATTCCATTAAGGTGCTAAACCTACCCTCTCCTGGCTTCCTCTCCCTCTTGGCTTCTTAAACATAGATGAAAAATATCCTTATATTTTCAGCCACTGGTCTCCAGGGTATCTGTTGCTTGCTGCTGGTATCATCCTAACTAATGCAATGTGACACAGTCTCCCGACCCCTAAATTCTCAACACAAAAGCCTTGTATCAATGTGGTGTCTCAGAGATGCAAGGTACACACCAAGCCATTCATCCCTTTTTTTTATTCATCTCTTCTTCCTTCAGCCCCATCAGAGCATCAGTCCAAACTAACCTGTTACATTAACCTAGGACCAAAGGCCAACCCACACTGGCCTCTTGGCAAATACTTTGCTTTGGCTCACATGTCCTCACCTTCTCCTTTGCCCCAGCAAATCAACCTGAACTTAGTGGGGTTAAGTAACAGCCATTTTATTAATCTCATGGATTCCGTAGGTCAGGAATTTAGAGAACAGCAGAGACAGCTACTCTTGTGCCACTGTCTGGGGTCTCAGCTGGGAAGACTCAAACAGTTGGGGATAACTCAAATGGCGGGGGTGGGGGTGGGGATTGTATGAAGATTGCTTTGCCTACATATCTGACACCAGGCTGGATGGCTCTAAGCCTGGGCTCCTGTGGAGCCGTAGCACATCTGGATTCTTCCTGTGATCTGGGTTGCTGGCAGCATGGTTGCTGGATTCCAAGAGGAAGTGTCCTGAGAGGGAGCCTCTGGAGAGCATACATTCTAACAGAACCAAGCCTTCCTAGTCTTGTGGATTAGTTTCCTGTGGCTGCTACAACAAATTACCGCAAACTTAGTGCATTCAAACAATACGAATTTTGGAGGTCGGAAGTCCAGACGCTAGAGGAGAATTTGTTTCCTTGCCTTTTCTAACTTCTAGAGGTCACTGGCATTCCTTGGCCCGTGGCCCCTTCCACTATCTTCAAAACCAGCAGCATAACATCTTCAAATCTTGCTTTGCCTCTAACACTCTTGTCTCCCTCTTATAAAGCTGCTTATGATTACATCGGGCCAAGCTGGATAATCAATCTTCCCACCTCAAAATCCTGAACTTAATCACAACAGCAAGTCCGTTTTGCCATTAAGGTAATGCAGTCACAGGTTCTGGGGATTAAAATATGGACATCTCCAGAGGGGTAAGGAGAGGACGTTAGTCCACCTACTACACCTCAGAAGTCACGCAGCATCGCTGCTACTTGCACTACTGATCAGAGCAGTCGCGGCAGCCCCGATTCAAGAGGAAGGTGTGCCGATGAATTTGTGGCCATGTTTTCAGAGCTGTCCCTCCACCAATCTGTTGTGGCGGCTCCATGCCTACCATTTAGGGAGGAGCTTCACTCCCTTTCTGGACTCAGCAGCATGCACACACAAAGAGAAGGACAATCTCATGATTCCGCACACATGGGATGAGGCACAAGTACGCCATACAGTTACATTTTGTGCCAGTTTTAGACAGTGTCGTATAAAACAGTTAATGCAAATTTTCCTCGTGCACAGTTGAGTCAAGCAAATCTGGATTTTGTCTTTATGCCTCAGTGAAAATGCAACTTGAACTGTGGAAGTTTTGGATTATGTGAGTGTTTTAAGAATGCATCCCTTGCATAAATTGTGAGCACTCTGTACTTGTTTTAATTCTGTACGGATCCGAAACATAATGAAACACGAAGAAAGAAAACTGAGAATATGCGAAAATTACACCCAACTTTTAGCATAAGGATTAAAGAATCACCAAATGATTAACTTCCCTTAAAACACGAGTTCCCCGTGCTGTTTGAGCTGAAGGCAGGCTTTTTCTGTTGAAATCAAGCATCATTAGTAAACAGCAGTTGTGAGAGCACGAAGTGGCTAAATTGCAGGCTTTGTTGGAAACAGGCCTGAATGAAACATTTTAGCATAAATTGTATTTTTTATGGTTAAGCTGCAGTGTTAAATATCAAACTGTGCTGAACGATTGCTCTCCATACGATGGCTAAATTGAACTACCTGTTATATCAGTTCGGTAAATTGTCAAAACCGGAGAAGTCAGCAATTTCAATGGACGTGTTTGTAAAATATCCTAAGGTACTCTGGCTTAACATCAATGAACAAAACACCCCTCGTAGCGTTAAAAGCCTGCCTATTAAAACTAAGGATTAGCAAGGGGATAACTATAAGATTAACTTCCAAAAGGAAAGCCAATATATTGTAAAAAATAAACACAATACATTTAGTTCACATTTCGTATCAAAAAAGTTTGTATTCTGTGTTAATTTTCTCAAAATCAAGGATATGTGGAACAATTTTCGTCTTACCATTGTACATTCAGAAGACTGGACATTGAATTTTGCCCAGTTAAACTCACCAGCAGCATTTGTTTCATGCTACCTTTGACCCTGAATATTCGGCACATTTTATTAATTGCAGGGGCAGAGAACATCAGGTAAATGCATATGCTCATGATTTCATAATTTCGGCTCAGTTTGATAGATTCCCTAAGAAAACATGAACATTCCAGAGAGGCTTCTACCTTCTGTCTTAAATGGATGTTTGCACGTCACACGGCAGAGATTTAATATCCTGAGAATGTGTCATTTTGTGTGGCTCAGTTCCGTCAAATGTAAAATCAAGCACATAGATTAGTTTAGATGCCAACGCTGATTGTTAAAAGTCAGATCATAAACCCTTATTTCAGATCGGCTCGTTCTTGAAACAGTTTGGAGTGGCCATGCCTTCATTGATAAATGGTTTGCTTGTATCTTCTATAACACAAGAAGATTGCTTAAAAATCAAAACAAGCTGCATGGCACTTCCCTCATGCTATTTTGCCGCTCTTATTTTGATCCCATCTACATCATTGGGAATCGTTTTTATTTTTAATACTTCTGTTCATTACAAAAGCAACAAATGCTCATTGTGGAAATTTAGAAAATATAAACCAACTAAATTAAAAATCCTTCATAATGGTTTACTTCATACCCTTGAATTAGATCCCATTCTCACTCTGAATATCAAAAGATCTAAGAATTGAAACAAAGAGGTAAATATAGAAATTAACCCATCCAAGTGCTAGAGAGAGACACACGGGAATTTTTTAGAGCTCCTCCACGACAGTCCGCCCCGGGATCCTGACCCAGACAAGGCTGGCTTTGCACCTCACAGCAACGGGCTCTTGAGCCAGTGCCATCAAACCCTCAAAGCCAGGACAACTCCAGAGGACAAATGCATCACAGGGACAATTGGTTATAACATGATGCAAGTTGAGATAAATAGAGAACACGAAAGTGCTGTGGGAACCCAGAGAAGAGAAAGGAGGAGTTGAAACAGAGTACTCTGCAGTGGAACAAGTAAGCAGAGGTACTAGCATAATCTAGACACTAAACTCCGAGTCTGCACCTGGCAGCACAGCCCCAACACGGGCTAGGACGCCAGCACACGTCGTCTAAGAGGCTGTGAGTGGTCTGGTCTAACCAATCCGCGTTAAGGACACCCTCCGTGGTAGTGGAGGGAAACATCCTCTCCCTCCCGCTGCTGCTGTGCCCACAAACGCCCTGGTGAGCGGGGAGAACCTGCCCACAGAGGACCCGCTGCAGTGTCGACACCTGGTCACGTGCAACAGTGTTGCTCTGGGGCGTCCAACCTTGGGGCGTCACTGGGCCACACTGGAAGAAGACGAGTCGTCTTGGGCCACACATTAAATACACAAACACTAATGAAAACCGATGAGCAAAATAAGGCTTTAAGTAAATTTGTGATTTTGTGTTGGGCTGCATTTATAGCCATCCTGGGCCGCATGTGACCCGTGGGCCATGGATTGGATATCCCTGGTGGGGCCGCCTGTTCTTAGAAGAGTTATAAAGAGTCATAAAAGCTGTTCCTAGGTTTCGTGACCAAGTATTT
>PVKM010001038.1:14298-86520 GCA_004027735.1 Carollia perspicillata
GTTTTGTGACCAAGTATTTATTGAGCACCTACTGTGTGCCCAGCCCCAGGCTAGGCCTTGAAGACACGCACAGCAATGACCAGATGGATGCTGCCATGACCTCGCAGTATTTTCCACCTAGACCTGGCTTGTCTCACACTCTAGTGGAGGTTAGCCAGAATTTTTAGCATCTTTTATAAGCAGATCTGGTATCTGGACAGTATGCACCCCTATAGTAAAATACTGGGTTTTGGGAGTGTTTTTTTTTTTTTTACTGTTTGGTAAATCGCCACTGCCTAAGTGTCCCACCACTGCCCCTCCTGCCCTGGCCCCTCTCGCAGAACTCTGAGAACATCACCACCATCTACCGACGGCAGGGAAAAGCCAGGTGGGGCAGAGGCCCCCAGGACCCCGCTCCAGAACATAGCCTGCATCTGTTCTGACCGGTGGGGGGCATGCCCCTGCTCATATGCACTACAAGTGGCCAAACTACAGAAAATGTCTTCCCCCCTTTAAACAAGCTTTGAACTCACACTTTTATGGTTGCTTGCCAGTTCTCTTTAGAAACAGTAGGTCTTTATTTTTTAAAAAGGGAAAAGCATCAGACACACAATGTGACAATCAGCAACTGTCTGAGCACAGCCCGTTGACGCAGAGGACATCTTGCCAAGTCGGGACCAAATTACCTCCTCTCCCCTGCCACCCACCGCAGTGCCTATCAACAGTCACCTTCAGAACAGAGGCCCCAGTGAGACAGACCCAGACCCAGATGGCCCAGCAGCCACGGTAACTAGAGGGGCCTCGTCACCTCCTCTGGCCTCTCCTAGGCTCAGACTCCTACCGGCTGCGTCAGGCACAAAGAAACGGCAAATAACACGGGTCAAGGAGTTTCACCCACCTGCTCACATGACAGCCTCACTTGCTGGGAAATCCCTCTACCGGCCCGGGTGCCAGGAAAGATTAAGACTGGCCCTGAGAGATCTGAAAAAGCAGGCTCAGAGGCAGTTGGGTTCCCTGTTAATGCTGTGTTCTCAACCCTCGCTGCCCCTTAGAATAACCCAGGGGCACTTGTTTTATAATCCTCACCCTAGGATATGTTTGTTGTTTTCATCGTCGTCGTTGTTGTTGTTGCTTTGAGGGAGGCAGAGTGAAACACCAATGTGAGAGGGAAACACTGATCGGTTGCCTCCAATACACAGCTGCCTGGGGATCAAACCCACAACCTAGGTAGGTGCCCTGACCAGAAACTGAACCCGCAACCCTGTGGTATATGGGACGATACTCCAACCGACTGAGCCCCCCAGCCAGGGCTACCCAGGGTACTTTAAAATACAGATGCCAAGCCCCAGCCAGGCACCATCAGTGTTGACCACTGGTCCAGTGGGGCCTGCCCTGGTTTAGGGGGGTCCAAATCGGTGACCTGCCCCCAGGGACTGGCAGGACAGACCCCGAGGGCTCCACTTTCCTACATACAAGTCTGCAACCCAGGAGGAGAATGTCCAGGTGTCATTCTGACCACAGATTCTCCCATCCACCCTGCCCAGGTGTTCACACAGATGCCCAAGCTATGAGGGGTGTCCCCCTTCTGCCTGGAGCAAGGTCCCAAGAATTAACGGTTCTGTCATTTTGCCCACACCTGAAGGCAGGGCAGTGAGGACAAGAAAGTCATTTATCCAGATCCTAATATGAGACTGCAAATTTTAACATCATTCATTATGGCCTTCTGGGATTTCTGGGGTTTCCTCTAACTGCTCATTGTTTAAAATAGTGACCTATCTTGAAATTAAGATTTAAAAGCAGCTTCTCAAAGATAATATTATGCAAAAAAATAATAATACGTATGTATCCTTGTTGTCTTCTGAGACCCTTTACAAAGGGCCCTGTCCTTAATTCAGCAAAGGGTGTCCTTGTCCGCACATTCTAATGCCACTGGGGCCAGAAGGAGGGCAGTGGCGATGGAAGATAAATCGCTCTGGGAAGCAAGTCCTTCAGACGCTCTCGCTGGCACGGACCCTGAAATCTTGCCCCTCCCGTGAGGCTGCCCGGATTGGCAGGGAACCAGGCCGTGGAGCCCCAGCACCTCCGAAGGTCTTCTTTCTAAAAGATGGATCTTGTTTCCTGGTTTGCTGACAAGGAAACTAAGGTGCAGGGAGGTAAAGGGACCAATTCAATGGACAAATGTCTTCTTAGGGCAAAATATGTCTCATTGTCAAAAGAGTGCAATAAAGAAGAACACCTCAAATGTGCCGTCGGGGAGACATAAACTTGAGATTTCAGTTAAGTGAAGCCGCTGTTAAATGTGTAGTTTTTCATCTCACAAATCTTACCACCAAGAAAGAAACGAATCAAAGCAAATGTCCCATGTTGGGCACTAAATCTGGGCAGATGGACAAGGCGTCCAGTGGTGTAGTCCCCTATCACACGGCCACTGCTGGTGAGGCAAGAGAACCCAAACCAGGTGCGAGTGCAGAGCCCGGGCTAACCCGGGAGAGGGAACAGAGACTAAGGCTGAAATCCGAAGCACACGAGTTCCGCCCAGGCCGAGCCCAGCGTGCACTCGGGGCCTAACCCTACGGCAACGATAGAGCAGGGGCTTGTGAGTTCTGAGCTTTATCTCCACTGCTCTTGCACATCAGCACGTTTTCAAAAACTTAAGTATTGTGACTTGGACAAGCTATAACTGTTCTTGGTCTCAACCTGCCCCATTAGTAAAAATGGGGCTAACATGGTAAAGCAGTATACATACATATATATATATATGTATGTATGTGTATATATATATACACACACACATATATATATGAAATTGCCCACAGTCTTCCTTCTGAAAATATCCAAATAGTTAACAATCTTGTTTTGCAACCAACATTTATGAAAAAGCAAGACCAATGTAAAGGTTCTAGACATAGAAATCTTAGCCATCAATCAAAGGAACCATTCATCCGCCAACAGTGTCTCTCAAAACCTTCTCCAGCATTTAAAAATTAAGGCTATCGATTAAATTGTGCAACCAACAGAGTTAACTAAAATTCAATACTTCTGCTTCTAGCTGAAAGTGGGAAATGTAAACTTTTGCCAAACACTCTGATGTTTTCTTGGCTGGTTCAACAGACATGATTTGGACGTAGGGTATCCAATATTTCATGACTAGTTTATTTTCCATGATTTTCCTGGGAATTTCCAGTTTCAGATATTTTTCTATGAAACAATTCTACACAGATAGCTTTAAGGTCACAACAGGGCAAAAGTGAACGCTCAGCTCTAGAAACGATTATTGGATCACTGCTAGATGTTTACGCAGTCTTCCCGCTCCCCATTTCCACTCAGTGATAAAACCACATTGAAGCACATTTGGCAAAATGTAATTTAGTTAGGAATTTGAGATCTGGTGGACGATCAAGCTAAAAACAGCAGGTTTGTCTTTCAGAGTGAGTGTGAAGGGTGTGGCGAGGGTGAGGGAGAGGAAAGCGACCCATGAAAAATGTGTGGGAAAGTACCCCGCTAACTGCAAAGCACTAGTCCAGTAATTCTGAAACTCTTTGGTGTCAGGACTACTTATACTCTTAAAAATTATTGAGAACCCCAAACAGCTTTTTTTTCATGTGAGTTGTATCTATTATTCTTTGTTATATTAGCAATTAAACAAAAATTATTACAGTATTTGTTTATTTCATTAAAATAACACTAATGATCCTATTCCTTGTTAACATAAGTAATATATTTTATGAAAAATAACTGTATTTCCCAAAACAAAAACAATTTTGAGACGAGTGGTGCTATGCCACACCTTTGCAAGTCTCGTTAATACCTGACTTAGTAAGAGACAACTGGTTTCTAAAGTCTGCTTCTGCCTCAACTCCGCTGCAATATCGCCCATCCTGTGGCCTATGGAGAACTCCCTGGTGCACTGTGAGAGAATCCAAGGGAAAGGGCAAACAAGTTGGTGCTACTACTATGAAAGGAGTTTTGACTTCACAGACATCCTGAAAGGGTCACAGAGACCCCTGGAGGCCCCAGATCACACTTTGAGAATGACCGCACCAGCCAAATATTACGCATCCACCCCTACTTAGAGATAGTCAGTGAGAGGAGGTTGTGGGATCTGCCAAAAATCACACAGAATGTGAAGAAGAGAGCAGAAGAACCTAAACTGTGGTTTTTTAACTTGGGGCCGCGTGCTCTCCCCATTAGACTGTATGTTTCCCTGTGTACAGTTGTTTCTGCCTAATCTTTTTCTGAGTAATGGACACAACTACGAAATACAGCAGAGTTCATTTGGTTGAGTAGCCAGCTTTCATGGAGAGAAGCTTAGGCACCCTGTCCCTGCCAATTCCATCACAACAGAGAGGGATTTTTTTTAATAGAGATTATATTTTTATTTTTTATTACTTTTTTAAGTTTAATCTTTATAGTATTTTTTTCCATTACCATTTAGTTCCCTTATACACTCCTTCCCCCCAGCAATCACTACACTGTTGTCCATGTCCATGAGACCTTTTTCCTTTTTGCTCAATCCCTCCATCCCCTAACCTTTCCACCATGGACTTCTACTCAGCCATAAAAAAGATTTTACCCTTTGCAACAGCATGGATGGACCTAGAGAACATTATGCCTAAGTGAAATAAGCCGGTCAAACACCATATGATTTCACTCATATGTGGAATCTAATGAACAAAATGAACAAACACCCAAAACAAACACGGACTCCTAGATGAACAGAGGAGGGATTTTTAAGCCCCGTCACCTGCATGTGCCATTTCTTTCTAAAAGCACATGGCCTCAAGGGATAGTTGCATAGGGAGCGTAAGTCCTGTTCTTTCTCTTGGCTCAGCTACCACAGTTCTCTCCAAGTATAAGAATGTCCACTTGTTGAGTGGGATTCTGGATATCAAGATGCTATTGTTTTGCTTGGTTGTTATGGAAATGATGGAAAACTTCCCTAATTTGATGAGAGAAAAATCCAGAAAGTACAGAGGGTCCCAATCAAGAGGAACTCAAAGAGGCCCACTCCAAGACACATCATAATTAAAATGGCAAAATTCAAAGCCCAAGAGATAAATTTACTTTCTATTCAGTATTTTTCTTTTCCATGCTTTGTCTTTAAACTGACCCTAAGTAATAAAAATTATTAAATAGCATTGACAATATGGGTCAGAGTGCCAAACCAAGAACTGCAACTGGACCCAACAGAAGGAAATGCTATCGGGCACCATAAAATCCGTGCCACTTGAAGAAGGGTGTTTCACATGTAAAGAGCACGGGGAATCTCTGTCCCGTCTCACCACCAACTGCTGAGAACCAGGACACACTTTTGTTTCCTTCATATTTGGACACTGATTTTGTATTTTTCCCAGAATTTCTAAGAAGAAGGGAAAAAAAGGAAAGGCATATGCCAGCATCAGCCCATTACCAGTGTGTGTAATGGAATCCACTTTCTTCTTGAAGACAGTCTTGACTTCTTCTGATTGACACTAGCTGCTTTCTAGGTCTGATCCCAGTGGCTACACAAGGATTCATTTTCATTGTCCTACTGGTTACTCCCATGGTTTCTTGAGTCCAATATTTTCATCATTTCTTGATCATTTATTGTCTGGCTAGGAAATACGCTTCAGTAATCATTCTTTTTTGGAAAGGCTACATAGGATGCCAATTTCCTGAGTCCCTGTGTATCTGAAGGCATGCTTATTTTATTCTCACATTTAATTACTCACATGGCTGGGAGAGCAGACACTCAGACATGTCATGACACTCCTCTACTCCCATCCCTATACTTACTATAATAGCATCTGCTTTTGTACAGGTATTCTCCCTCTCCAGGTGTCCATGGCAGATAATTCCTGACTGATCTAGGTCAATCATAGTTATCTTATAACCTTTCCAATGAGTGGCTTATAAATAAACATGTGGTAAAATTTTGGTCAAAAAACATGAAGAAAAGTCTATCAGAGCTTCTGAATAAGAGGCATTCTCATTGTCCTTTAAAGACTGCTATTTCTGGATGTGGGGCCTAGAACTACTATGAACATCTTATCACCAGAGAGAAACTAGCCTGAGTGCAAAGCCAACAAGCTACAGGTGAGCCAGCAGAATGACAGAGAATCATGAACCTTGACTGTTGTCATTATTAAGCTGAAGAATTTAACAACTGCTGATGCCCTACTTCTGAATTTCATATAATGTGAAATAATACATTTCCATCTTGTTGAAGTCATCTTGGGTTGGCTTCTTTTCCTTGCAGTCAAAAGTACCCTAATCAATACAGCTGGGTATAAAATTATTGATTTACTTTCCTTTAGAACTTTGAAATCATTAACCAATTCATTGTCTACTAGCATCTACTGTTGTTGATTATTAAAGTGATATGAGAATCTATTTCCCATTTCCTTGACAATAATCTGTTTCTTTCCCTCTAGCTAATAGCTTTTATAGTATTTCCCTTCATTTCCAGGACAGTGAAATTTCATCAGAGTGTATCTTGCTTTGTCTCTTTTCATAAACTCTACTTAGCACTCGGTGGGCTGCTTTTAATCAGAAAATATGATTCTTTAGCTCTAAAAAAGTTTATTCTTTTATTATTTCCTTTGTGTCTATGATAAAGATAATGGACTTTCTCAAACTATATCTACTGTCTTTTTACATATCTCTTATACTTGCCATCTTTTTACACTAAGTTCTGATTTTTTCAACTTTATCTTTCTGTTCATTTATTTGGAATTTATTAGTGTTCTTTCTGTTGTTCAGACATTTTACTGCACGTTTATAATTTTGACAATTATATTTTAATTTCTGAGAATTCTTTCTGATATTCTAATTACATATTAATATAGCAGTATGTTATTGTTTCACCTATGAAAAAATCTCAGAATTGCCTTTAATATCTCCATATCCTCTCAGATGATTTGTTGTTTATTTTGGTCTTTGTCTTTTATCATGTTGATTTCCCTCAGATGTCAGGTGGTCCTTAGTTAACCATTTACATTTATTGATGAAGGAGTTTGTATATTAGTATAGGTAGCTCGTGTGAGTTTCCTTTGCAGTTGAGAAGGCACAGTGCTCTGAATGTGAGGGCACACTACACTGCCTTTGTGTGGAGAGATCCCACTCTTTGGTATACCTAGGTAGAGAGCAGGCAGAAAAATTTGGATTCCCCTCCACCGTCAAAAAAAAGCAGGGCACTTAAATGTATTTCCTTCCTAGTGTGAGATGACTTTTTCTTTTACCTTCTCCAGCTCAACCCCAGGATTATCATTCCATCATCTGGGTCTACTTCAAATACTATTCTGCCTTGTTCCCTTGCTCTAATTTCAAACCTTGGGCTGTCCTTTAGCAAATCTTTCATGAGTTTGGAAAACAATTCTGAAAATTCAAATTGCTCTGTACATATCTTAAGAAGGTAGTAGTTACTTAGTCAAAATGTCCTGAGGACATCTTTGCAGTTAACCACCCAGATTGCTGTCTCAAAGCTCACTCTTACCCTCTGTATGTTCTAATTCCGAGCTTGGAGCCTGTTTGAAGAAAGTCTCTCACCTCCAATACAATTCCCCATTTGAGTTTGAGGCCATGGCTTCCTAGTATATATCGAACTCTTGAAATAATAGAATGCAAGTGCACCTAATTTCCCTCTACCAGCTCTTCTTCCTATTTCAGAGCTGTCATCAGTTCATTTTTTCTACATATCTTTAACCTTCATTTCAGTGGGTTCTAGGAAGGCAGGGGAGGCAAATGAATATACTTGAGTCTGTTATCTTGAACCAAAATTTTTAATACATGTCTATTAACACAAATCAAATTTTTATTTCCATTTTTGCCAACATGAGGGATTTCAGAGTATCTGAAAGTCCCTGAAATCATATGCTAAATTTGGTAATGTTTGTGCATATCTGCATTTTTCTAGGGAACATAGTCATAGTTTTGATCAGATTCTCAAGTGGTCTGTAACCCAAAGCAGGTTAGGAAACCATGGGGAACTGAGTGTCTTGGATGCAAGTGAAATGCACATAATGGAGGAGGCAATGGGTTGGAATTTAAATTTTTGTACTAGTAAAAAAGACTAGGTCTAGACTCAAGTATATAAAGACAAATATATTTTTCTCAAATTAATTTTAACCAGAATTAATTTGTCTTGACCTTTTCCCCACCTAATTCCCTCCAAAGTCAGAAATTTAATCTAAACTATTTCCAGGTAAGCCCAGTCACTTCTGGATATCAGTAATAATTGCAAGCTTAAACTTAGTCAATTCAAAATATCACACCACTATCATCCTTCTTGCCAGGGTTCTATCAAATGCGTCTCGGGCATTTTAGCACATGGTGCCTGCCCGGGCTCCAGCACACGGCCTTCCTCCCACTGGATCTTTGTCGCTGGTCTCTATCCCCACCAAATCCTTCACTGATGTCCTTGGCCCTCAGGCTGGCCTCCAAGCAACAGGTCCGTATCCTTGTCATCTCAACCATCTCAAGTTCCTTCAGGTTTGCTGGCTCACTTGCTATCAATCTCTTTCCTCTTTGCTACTTAAAAACTATCTTAAAGAAAAGGAGTTTTGGGGTGCTGTCATGTGTGTTCTCTAATCTCAAACTTTGAATGTCGCCCTTGGCCTTTTCTTCTTTTGCTGGTATAGTATGATGACACAAAGAACTTCACTACAGGGCTTCACCCTGGGAAACCGTGGGAATGGGAAGTGAGGTAGTCACGTCCCCACTCTTGGATTCGCCTCACCCCACCCTCAAGCCTTAGCCTACTGCATAGAGATAGGACACTGGATCTCTTTCCATAAACCTACAGCAATATAATCTCTAGCACAGCTCCTCTGGTTCCTCCCCATCTCTAGTTCAGGCCATGTTTAGCCAGTTTATTGAAAACGGCAATTTCGTTCTTCATCAACACTGCCATAGTTTGATTCTAATATATACATTTCTTTTCATGTAGACAGCTTTCAAATTGGGATTTGAAACCCGTAACTTACAACTGATAACATCTTAGATTTGATGAAACATAATATTTTCAATCTGTGGCTCTATGATGCAATGTCATGCCCTGTGTATTAGTTTACTAGGGCTACCATAAACTGGGTGGCTTAAACAACAGAAATTTATTGTCTACAGTCCTGGAGGCTGAAGTTTGAGATCGAGGTATTGATGAGACTGGTTTCTTCCAAGGGCTTGGAAAAGGGTCTGTCTCAGACCTTCCTCTTTAGCTTAGAGAAGGCCGTCTTCTCCCTGTGTCTCTTCACTTTATGCCTGTCTGTTTCTGTGTGCAAATTTTCCCTTTTATAAGGACCCCAGGTTTATTGGATGAGAGCCCATCCCAAAGACCTCATCTTAACTCGATATCTCTGTAAAGACCGTATTTCCAAATAAGGCCACATTCTCAGGTATTGGGGCTTAGGACGTCAACTTAAGGACTTGGGGGTGGGGGGGGACACAATTCGACCCATAGCCCTTTGATTCCTTCAAAGATTTGCTTTTGATGTTGAAACCTCAACTGTCACAAATCAAGAGACTTGCTTTCTCTGCTGTGGAATATAAATTTAAATATAAACACACACACACATACGTAAAATCTCGATAGGCACCCTGTTTCTGTGCCTTTGCATTCCTTCTGTAATGATCCAAATGTTCCCCAGGCAGTGAATTAATAACACAATAAGGGGGTGGGAGCATAGTGGAACTTTAATGAGCAGGGAGAAATCTCTATTAATATTTCAACATTCTCTCCAACTGCGTTAAATCAGCCCACAGTGCCAACTTCGCGGGGTCAAACCTGTAGCAATCTGCTACTTTCAAGGAACACTTTATGTGTTGCTCAAAATTCTCCACTGAAGTCCTTCCTAACAGCAGTGGAGTGGAAAGACACCCCCGGAATTTTGAAGACATAACCCCAAGCAGCTTACCGGAAGCATGAAATTTTTACAACTCCAATTTAATCATTAAATACCACGTGAATTTCATGTTGCCTTCCGTAATATTCCTTGACCCATACGGGGCAAGGGTTTTTACAAGGAAGAAAAATTCAAAACAACTTTCCCCCCAAGGTTCAAGTAACATCCGGAAGATGTGCCCTGTGGATCCTATGATTTCATGTGCCCCTGGCATCACGCCCCGTGTTTGAGCAGCCACCTTGCAGTGGAGGAAACAGGAAGCTCCGCAGATAAAGGGGTTTTGTTTGTTTCAGCCAGAGGAGGATCTTCATTCTGGCACTGCCAGGAAGCCAGTCCTTTTTCATCCGAAGGACAGCATTTCCTGAAGAGGAGATACATGTTCCTTCCCCCGCTGGTGGACAGTCTGCCAGGTGCAGGGAAAAAGGCACGCCACACATTTCACAACAGAGCTGCGCTTGAGAAGGATGCGCACATGAAGAGGAAAGAAAGGGACCAGGGGCAAATGGGGTGAGAGCCCAGGGAGGAGGAGAAAGACCGAAACCACAGCACAGAGCCCAGAAGTTAGCATACTATACAAACCATAAGTAGAAAGGTAGAAAGGAAAAGACAGAGATGGGGAGAAATGAATAAATGCGCATTTGTGGCAAAGGTCAGCAAAGTCTGACTTGATGGCGGACCAACACAGCACAATAAAGCTGGGTTGACCAGAAACCCCTACATCCTAAGCTCCATGGAGTGCCTAGAACTGCCACAGAGAAACAGCTTTCTCTCCTGCATATCCAGTGATGCCACTCTATCCTCTCATTCCTGTGAGCTTCTTTTCTTGTGACATCTACTTAAGTGAAGTTTCTGGGCACTGATGAAGCTGACATTGCCAGGTGGTTTCCAGAATGAACTCTTAATTCTATGAACCAATGATAAATGTAGGTCTGAAAATTCCTTAACAACCCTTAACTTCCTGCAAGGCATTAACAAGCATTCTCCCTCCAATTTAATGAGTAGTTTGTGTGTTTGTTTTTAATGGTGGGCTTTCATTTGCATCTCTCGGATTACCTAGCATCAACTTCCCGTGCATTCTGTGCTGGGTTCCTGTATACTCTTGTCCAGAAAGGTCCAGTTTTGCTGATTTCATCTTTCCTTTCCTGCTTACGTACAGAAGTGACTGCAAACACATCTGTGACCGCCACGCCTGTGCTGACCTCCCCAGGTCCATGGGAGTCCAGAAAGCAGCAGAGCGGGGTGGGGGTGGGTGAGATAGCTCCCACAGATCCTACTTAAGAAAAGCCCTAAACTCATGCCCATTCACTTCAAAGCCCAGCAGCACCACCACCAACACAAAGAAATAAAACCAAACTCTTCTATTTGTATTTGGGCCAGTTTTCAGCTCTCATAGTCAGGGATATAAGGAATACAAAAATTCTGTTCTCTAATCATCTAATTGATATTGAAATCCTCCATTGGATAATTCCACGCAATTCAAGGTCACCACCCTATCTCCCCAGAGCCGTATCTAAATCTCATGTCCTCCCTCAGTGACAGCCAGGTGCCAGAATTACCCTCCACCCCCAGCTTCTGCCACACCCCCTCCCCCCCTCCAGGCTGGGATCACTAGTCCACACATGGGAACCTCCCCTTCCAACCACAAGGCCTCCTCCACCGCTCTCTAAGCCAACCTCCAAGCCTTCCCTGCCTTACTCAGGAACACTCTGTGTGCTCCATGCTGAGCAAGGGCTCTGAGAAGTGTGTGGGGGCTTCTCCGCCTCCATATGGCAAGAAGCCATTACTACTCGAATTCCCCAGTGTTATATTAGTGATGGAGTCATAGCACTCCCCTGGGCTTTGCCTAAACATAGGGGCGCAGGTCGTCTCTGCTCTCCAGTTCCCCAAATTGTGAAGGGTTTGCATAGTATTGCCCTTTAGGATTCAGCCTAGACAGGGCACAGCCTGCCTCCTTGGGGGCGACAACTGTCTGCCTCCCCTCCTTCCCCTCTAACTCTTCCCTGCCCCCACCAAGGGCACCGTCACCCCACTGGGAAAGAGAGGAGGGGGTAGTGGGCGCTAGAGGAGCCTTCTCTTACTTTACTCACCGGGCAGCCATCTAAATCTTTTGTCCATGCACTGAGCCCTTTGGTGTCCCCATGCAGACCAGGCTTTGGAAAATCAAAAGCCAAGCATTGATTTCTGAATTCTGCTCTGTCACGTGTCCCCTGACTCAATGAATGTGGACCATCCTAGCCGCCTAGGCAAGGGGATGTGCCACAACTAAAAGGAACCGGAGGGACCAAAACTTCAGGGAGTGACTGGAAACAGAATCCTGCTACAATCCCCACTGTCCTTTTGCTGCCTACGTACTATGGCTGTGTCTGCTTTCCTTTCATGCTTTGTCCCTTTTGAACTTCTCCCATCCAAAATTCGTAGAAAAACATCAAATAATTAGATGCTGTAATTGCTGGTGGCACAGGGACCAGAGGAGAGGGCAAAAGGGGCTTTTGGCTAGTCACATATGGGTGGAACAGCATAAACAGTTCAAGGAACAGCAAGTTACAGAATGTGGTTAAGAAGTAGGGAACAAGTATCCCATTTAAGTTTTTAAAAAGAATATTTGTATATGGACATACGTGAGCAAATGTACAGGAAAACATCTTGGAAGGGCAGTAGACTCGGGAAGGAGACTCCCACATTTTTCTCTGTGTGCTCTATGATTTCCCATGACAATGTATCTGCTCTATAGGAAAGGACGGGCAGGGTGCAGGTGGAAGACACGCGGCACCTGGAGGGGAACAGACAGGCCAGGAGGATGGGAAGAAGTGTCTTCACTCGGAGACAGACAAATTTAGTCCTAATTAGTCTCTTCTGATCATTTAACCAACACACACCTGTTGCAGGGCATTTGGAAAAGACAAAGAAATACAAACATGAAAATCACTGGTAATCCCATCCCAAAGATACCCAAATGTTGACATTTTGCATATTTTGTACTGATTTTAATATATGCACTATGAATAATTTTACTGATGTGGGATCACTCAGGGTAAATATTTCACTTTGCTTTTGTGTCATTTGTATTTTCATTGTTCTTCTGCTTACAGAAGTCTGCTTAATAAAATATTTAGTGCATTTTTGTGTAAAAATTTGAAACAGCTCAGAAAGTAAAATTTTCTCACAATCTTATCACAGTTGGCAGCTTGGCACGTGCTTTCCCATGATCTCCAGTGGAACGTGAATACGTTAGCAGGGCCACACTGCACACATGCTCTCGGCTCGCTCTTTGCATTTAGCGTCTCTCCTGGCCATCTGACTTTTTTCAGCTGATACAGGTCAACCTCATTCTTCTTAACAGACACTGTATATTTTATTGAGATACTAAATAAGATGTACTTTATTTACCCATGCTCTATTAAGAGACATTTAAAATATTTCCAGTTCTATTACCAAAAAATGTCTTAATGAATATTTAATCCTGATTGAGAAATATATAATTACATATTACATAATATATGATCATATCTCAATATATAAATATATTTATAATTTATACACTTGTATAAGTATTTCTTGAGATGAAGTTCCTGGAAACTGATTGTTAGTCAAGTAGAATATACATTTTAAATTTTAAAGGACATTGCCAAACTCCTCTAAAATACACTGTAGAAATAGTTCCAACAACAGGATGTGAGAACTCTTCGCAAACATTAGCAATACTTGGTATAATACATTTTTCCCCATTTTATTTATCTATTTTTAGAGAGAGAGGAAGGAAGGGAGAGAGGGAGAGAAACATCAGTGTGAGAGAGAAACACTGATCAGTTGCCTCACACACGCCTTTACAGGAACCAAACCCACAACCCAGCCTTGTGCCCTGACCAAGAATCGAACCAGCGACCTTTAGCTTTGCAACTGAGCCCAACCAACTGAGCCACACCAGTCAGAGTGGTGTAGTCCATCTGTTAATATTCAATACTATGACTGGCAATACATAATATATTATTGTTTTACAAATATTTTCCTCAGGTTGACATTTAGCTTCAGATTGAATTATAATTTTAATATTACTTTTCAAATAAATTTTTAGTTCTATTCAGTTTAATTCATGATTCCAGGGTTATAAAAATGTTGACCCACATTTAATTGTAGAAATTTTATTTCATATTTAAACAGTGAATATAGCTGTAACTTACTTCGGCTTAAGAACTGAAGTAAAGATTCCAGTTTTTTAAAGAAAATCTTTAATGAAGTGTAAGACACAGACAAGTGCACAAAGCATAGATGTTCAAGTTGATGCATTTTCACCAAGTAAACTCCTCCACGCACCACAACAGCCAGTGAAAGGAGTATCGTACAACACGATCTACAGCCGAAAACTCCCCCTAATTTCCCCTGCCGTTCATGACCTTACCCGGCAATGACTATTCCTGATTTGTATCACCAGATATTAGTTGTGCCTATTTCAGTGTCTGACTTCTTCTTTCTCAATAATATGCTCATGAGATTCGTTCACATTTTTGCATGCAGTTATGGATTAATTATTCACTTTCTTGTATATATTCCAATGTATGAATTTATATCCACTTCTTTATCCATTCTAGAGTCTTTGGACATTTGAGTTGCTTCCAGCTCGAGGCTATTATGAATATGCTATGAATGTTCTTTTTTTCTTTTAAATTATATTTTATTGATTATGCTGTTACAGTTGTCCCAAATTTACCCCTTTGGCCCCACACACACCCAGTACTCCCCACTCCATCAGTCACTCCCCACCCCTTTGTTCATATACATGGGTCATGTACTGGACTTTACATCCCCATGGCTATTCTGTGACTACCAATTTGAACTTCTTAATCCCTTAACTCCCTCACCTCTTCACACATTCCCCCACACTGTCCTTTCATTAGGCAACCATAAAAATACTCTCCGTATTCATGATTCTGTCTCTGCTCTTCTTGTTTGTTTAGTTTGTTTTTTAGGTTGATAGGTTTGCATTTATTGCCATTTTATTATTCATAGTTTTGATCATCTTTTTTTTAAATAAGTCCCTTTAACATTTCATATAATAACGACTTGGTGATGATGAACTCCTTTACATTTTTCTTGTCTGGGAAGCTTTTTATCTGCATTTCAATTCTAAATGATAGTTTTGCTGGGTAGAGTAATAGGTAGACCTACCACTCTTGGCTGTAGGTCCCTGCTTTTCATGACTTTGAATATTTCTTGCCAACCCCTTTTAGCCTGCAAAGTTTCTTTTAATAAATCAGTTGACAGTCTTAGGGGAACTCTTTTGTAGGTAACTAACTGCTTTTCTCTTGCTGCTTTAAAGATTCTCTTTTTATCTTTAACCTTTGGCGTTTTAATTATGATGTGTCTTGGAGTGGACCTCTTTGCATCCATCTTGTTTGGGACTCTCTGTGCTTCCTGACTAGCATGTCTAGTTCCTTCACCATATTTGGGAAGTCTTCTTTCATTATTTTTTCAAAAACATTTCCAGTTTCTTGCTCTTTCTCTTCTCCTTCTGGCATCCCTGTAATGTGAATGCTGGACCTCTTGAAGTTGTCCAGAGGCTCCTTACACTAACCTCATTTTTTTTTATTATTTTTTCTTCTTGTTGTTCTGGTTGGTTGTGTTTTTGTTTCCATATCATTTCGTTGATTCTCAGCTTCATCCATTCTACTGTTGATTCCCTGTCGATTGTTCCTTATTTCCATTAGTATATCATTCATCTCTGCCTGGGTGTTTTTGATGCTGTTGAGGTATTCACTAAGTTCCTTGAGCATCCTTATAACCAGTGTTTTGAACTCTGCATCTGATAGGTTTCTTATTTCCATTTCATTTAGTTCTTTTTCTGGAGTTCTGATCTGTTCTTTCATTTGGCCTATGTTTCTTAGTCTCCTCATTTGGTCAGCCTCCCTGTATTTGTTTCTATGTATTAGGTACAAACATGACTGCTATCACTCCCTATCTTGGTAGCATGATCTAACGTAGTTAAGTGTTCTGTAGAATCCAGTGGCACAGTCTCCCCTATCATCCAAACTGGCTACTCGAGGTGCATCCTCTGTGTGGCCTAAGTACACCCTTCTCTTGTAGTGGAGACTTGATTGCTGTTGACAGGCCAATGGGAAAGATTTACCCAGGCCAGTCAGCTTCAAGGACTTGCTGTGACCACTGACAACCAACCTCTACCCTCCATGGAGGATCAGCTATGTAGGTGCAGGGTGGTGGTGTTTCTCCATGGTCTGTAGCTATCCACTATGTGTACAGGCTCTGGGGTTTCCTGGGTGGTACAAGCCAAAGTCAGCCACCACCTGTGTTCCACCTGGGGCCACCCTGCATGAATTACAAAGCAACCTGCAGATGGCTGCTACTTGTACTGGGTTTGGAGATTCCCAGGTGAAGCCACACTGTGATCCAAAGCTGGCTGCTGGTCATGCCAGGCCTGTCACCTCTTAGCCAGAGGTATAAGGGCTAGGGGCTTACTGAGGCTGGTTGTTGCTTGTTTGAGAGGATGTAGGAAGATGTGAAGCCTGAGCCAAGACCAGCCATTCTTAGAGACAGCCACTGTTAACAGCCTGTGTGGGCTGTAAGTTGGGTGGGGCAGAGCCTCAGTGATTCCCCAGGACAGAGCAAACCCTGTGAGCCAGATTGATGGAGTCTCAGATAAGGCCCCTGCCTGCTGGCTCTGTGACTCTGTGGGGAGAGGGCTCTGAAAGGGAACAATGGCCTCTGCCCACCTTTCTGTCTGAGAGAAAGCTGTCCCCCAGCTCTCTCCCCAATGCCAGACAGTTAAGTTCCTCCCTGTGTGCCACTGATGACTTTCAAGCTGCTACCCAAGTGCTGGAGCTCCGAGGGAGTGAGTCTGAATAAGTCCATGTGTGGGCCCTTTAAGAGGAACTTTTTGGGAATCTGGTAGTTTCTTTCACCAACTCAAACCCCACTGGTTTTCACAGCCAGAAGTTATAGGGGCTTATCTTCCTGGCACTGGAACCCTGGGCTAGGGGGCCTGGTATGGGGCTGGGACCCCTCACTCCTGATATAACCCTCCCAAATTTTTATTCACCACAGATGGGTGAGGGACCAGACTGTTCCATGTCTCCATGTCTCCACATCTCCTACCAGTCTGGATGGATGTGGCTTCTTTAGTTCTGCAGTTGTGTTCCTGTCAGAAATCAAGTTGAAGTCAACTTGATTTCTGACAGTTCTGAGTGATGGTTGTTCTGTAGTTTAGATGTAATTTTGATGTGGTTGTGCAAGTAGGTGAGCCATGTTTACCTCTGCCTCCATCTTGAATATTCTCATACATGGTTTTTGGTAACAACGTATACACAATTCTGTTGGGTATATATGTAGGAGTAGAATTTGAGGTATAGAGTGTTCAGCTTTAGTAGATACTACCAAACAGTTTTCCAAAGTAGTTGTGTAAGTTTACACTCCCACCAACAATATATGAAAGTCTAATTGTTCCATGTTCTTTATAACAGTTGGTATTCTCTGGCTTTTTAATTTTAGCCACTCTGGTGGATATGTAAAGATACTTAGTGTAGTTTTAATTTTCATTTCCCTGAGAACCAGTGGAGTGTCATTTAATATATTTATTGACCTCTGAACATCTCCTATGTGAAGTGTTTATTCAAGTTTTTTGTATATTTTTTCTTTTGGACTACTTGCCTTTCTCTCACTGATTTGTAGTCTTTCCAATATCTTCTACCCTGTGGTTTGTTCTTTCATTCTCTTAATGGTGTCTTTTGATGACCATAAATTCTTGGTTTTAATGTAATCAAGTTTATCAACATTTTCCCTCATAGTTACTGCTTTTGTATATTGTTTAAGAAGTGTTTTGCCTATTCTAAGATTACACAGATATTCTCTTGTTTTCCTCTAAGAGCTTTATTGTCTTACCTACATATTTATATCTACAATGCAACTGGAATAGATTTTTCTAAATGGTTTGAGGAAGGGATCAACACTCAATTTTTTCATATGGATATTAAATTAAATCGGCACTTTTTATTAAAAAGACATTCTTTTTCTACTTCATTGGAGTGTCACCCTTGTCATAAATCAAGTGATCATATGAAGGTGTCTTCCTAATCTTTCTAATCTGTTCCATTGGGCCATTTGTTTCTTCTGACATAAATACCACTGTCTTAATTACCATAGCTTTACAATAAGTCTAGATGTCTTGTAGTGGAAGTTCTCCCAGCTTTATTATTACTCTTTATAATTGTCTTGGCTAATTTTGGCCCTTTTCCTTCCGTGCAAATTTTATAACCAGTTTGTTAATGTTTATTTTAAAAGCCTGTTAGAATTTTAAATGGTTTGCATAATTGCATAATTTACAGATAAATTTGTGGAAGTTGACATCTTTATAACATTGAGCCATCCCAACTATGAATATGCTATATCTCTCTATCTACTTGTCTTATTTAATTTCTCTCAATGCATCTTCTTGTTTCCATATAGATATCTTGTATATCTTGATATTTATTCCTATGATTTTGATTTTTTGAGGCTACTTTAAGTGCTATAATGTTTAAATTTTGTATTCTACTATTTGTTGCTAGTATATAGAAATACAATTGATTTTATATATTGGCCTTGCATCCAGCAGCCTTGTTAAATTTACCTGTTAGTTCTTAAAGTTTGTCTATAGATTCTTTTGGACTTTATCAATATGCAATCATGTTATCTCTTAATAATGACAGTTTTATTTCTTACTTTCCAACCCACATGCCTTTTATTTCCTTCGCTAGCCTTCCTGCAATGAGTAGGACTTCCAATATAATGCTAAATAGAAGTGGTTATAGCAGACATCCTAGGAGAAGGTCTTCAACATATTACCATTAAGTATGTTTGCTGTAAGTTATTTGTAGGTACTAATTATTAGGTTAAGAAATTTCCTTTGCTAAAGCTTTTTAAAAGTCATTAATCAATATTGAATTGTAGCAATTTTTTCTGCATCTACTTGGATTATTGTGTATTTTTCTTTTTTCTGTTATTGTGAGGAATTACCTTGATTTATTTTCAAATGTTAAACTATTCTTGAATTCCTGATTCCTGAAAACTATTCCACTTAGTTATGATGCATAATCCTTTGTATGTATTTTTGAATTCATTCTGGTTCTATTTGGATTAGGATTCTGTATCTATCCATGAGAGTTTGATTTTTAATTTTGTTTACTTGTAATGTCTTTGTCAGGTTTGGGTATAAAGGTTTTTGAGGATACGATGGGACATGTTATTTCTTTTTCTGTTCTCTCAAATAATGTGTAAGATTGATGTTACTTCTTTAATTTTATATTGAATTAATTGGGATGACATTGGTTAATAAAATTATATAGGTTTTAGGGGTACAGTTCTATAATACATCACCTGCACATTGTATTGTGTGTTCACCAACCCAAGTCAAGTCTCTTTTCATCACCATTTATCCCCCTTTTATCTTCCCCTACATCTCCATACCACCCTTTCCCTCTCATGTTCACTGTACTACTGTCTATCTGTGACATTATCACTTCTTATAAATATTTGGAAGACTTCACTTGAAGAGATCATATGGGCCTAGAGAGTTTGTTTGTTTGTTTGTTGGCAAGATCTTTAATAATGAATTCAATTCTTTAATAGATAAAGTTTCATTCATATTTTCTATTTCTTCTTGTGTCAGTTTTGGTATGTAATTTTTTCAAGGAATTTGTTTATTTCATCTAAATTGGCATAAAACTGTCTATAATATCCTTTTACTAATAATCCTTTTACTATTTTATTTCTGAATGTCTAACCAGTTTTCTCAAAACCTGTCAAATAACAAATCTCTTACAAAATATGATATGCTACCTATGTCATCTGTGAATTTAATTTCACTAGTCACTCAAAAAAATATATTGGTTCAAACTATGATCCAAGAACTATTACAGTCCTAGGAAGATAGCATTAAATAAGATAACATTCTTGCTTCATGAAGCTTGCATTTAGTAAAGAAAACAGACAATAAACAAGACATTGATAAATGTTGTGAAGAATATAGTTGGGTAAGAGTCTGGGATGGAAGAAAAAGAAGGACTGTTTTTTATACAATAGTCAGAGAAGGCCCCTTTGAGGAGACCATATCTACATAGTCTAATTGTAATTATTAATGTACCCCCCCCCTCAGGTAGTAAAAGGACCCTAGAATCCCCTCGATTATCTCTACCACCTTCCTTAACTTACATGCTATTGTTGTCTGATTTTCAATTCTATGTATTTTAACCCATAAGATATTAAAAATTGTGTTTTACACTTCATTGTTTATCTACATCTATATTTACCCAGATATCCACCTCTTTTTAAAATCCTTCATTCCTGCTCTGGCTGGTATGGCTCAGTGGATTGAGCACTGGCCTGTGAAGAAAAAGGTCCCAGGTTTGATTCCGGGTCAGGACCCCTTCCTGGGTTGTGGGCCAAACAGCAATCAATGTTACTCTCACACATCAATGTGTCTGTCCTTTTCTCTCTCCCTCCCTTCCCCTCTATCTAAAAATAAATGAATAAAAGTCTTTTTAAAAAAATCCTTCATTCCTTATTGTGTCTCAGCTTTTTCAATCTGGAATCACTTTCCTTCTGCCTAAAGTGTATCAGTTAAGATTTCCATTAGTGAAGCAATCTCATTAAAGTGGTGGCAAACTCCATCTTCTTTCTATGAGAATGTCTCTCTGCTGCCATCTTTTCTGTGCATACAATTCTAGCTTGTCAGTTATTTCATTGCAGATATCATTCCACTGGCTCCTGGCTCCTATTGTGGGTGTCGAGATGTGTACAAATCACTCTTTTCAAGGTAATTTGTCTCTTTTTCTGGTTGGTTTTAGGATCTTCTCATTGTCTTTGGTGCTCTCAGCTTGCCTTCAATTCTAGGAAAAATCTAAGTCATTATATCTTCAAATAATTGCTTCTGACCCATTCTTTCTTTCCTTTCCTTTTTGAACTCCAATTAGGTGCATGTTAGTTAGAACTTCTACTCTATCCTCTGTGTCTTTTCACTGCTCTTTCATGGTTTCTGCCTTTTTGATTCCCTGGGCAGCATTCTGGATAATGTCTGATAACTTATCATCCAATTCACTAGTCTCTCTTTGATTTTGTTTTATATGCTGTCTAATGGTAAACATTTAAATTTTTAATTTCAATTTTGTATTTTTATTTTTAGAATATGGATTTGGTCTTTTTCAAGTCTGCCAAGCCACTTTTAATTATTCCCCATCTCCAAAGATATTTACAAGCTTGCCTTTATGTTCTATGAACATCAGAAACATATTTATTTCTCTCTGATATTTAAATACATAAAGAATTTATGAACCTGTCTCTTTCTTTCCGTTACTTGCTTCTGCTGGTTCTCTCATCCTGTTTTGTTTCCTCCTCTGCTCTGTTCATTCTGACTTACTGCTCATTGGCCCTGGAAAATTAGGACGATGCTTCCCTCCAGAGGAGACTCATCTTTGACTCTGCCAGGTATTGGGGGAGGGGAGAGCAGGGTGCAAGAGCAACCTGGAAGCATCTAAAATCCAATTCATGGCTTGAGGTTCCCTAGATCAAGATGTTATAAAACTATCCAGTGACCACAACTTGCCTTTCTTTTTCCTCTCACTCTGCTCAGTATCTGAGCGACCTTCCCTCTGTCCCTTAGGGGTGGGGAGACAGTTTTACTTCTGGTTCACCTTTACCCGCAGTAGTTCCAGCTTTATACAGAGAGAGTCTCTTATGAGACTTTCCAACCTGGGCAAGTCATGAACTTTGACTTCTTACTTCCTTGTCCTGCAAGGCTGCCTAAACCAAATTCCGTGTTTATTAGCATCGACAATGTTCCTTGGGCAAAAGTAACTGAAGTGTTCTAGTGATCTGCACATCTCTCTAGTTTACCCTTGACCATAGATTTTGGGCTAGTAATTCTTTTTTCTCTTCTCAGTTGTTTAGTGCCTTTATGGAAATTTAAAAATATATATCCAACATTTCGATATTTTTCAGTGGGAACTTTGGTCCAAATAACCTTGCCTACCATTAGCAAAAAGAGAAGTCTACCACTTCCTTTCTTTATTATCATGGAATAATTTGTTTTCCTTCCAGCTGTTTGCATGAGATTCTTCTTGGCAGGCAAGAGAAGAATGGCCATGATACTCTTTCAGATTTCATGACCTAAAGGCTCTCTTTCTCCCAGCTAGCATAGAGACAGAACACTTCCTACAAATATGGCAGCTTGCCTACGGGTCTTTATATAGCCCCTCTTCTTTTGCTTCTTTGAATCAAACTGCAACCAGGATGGTTTCTTCCACCAGTTGTACATCCAGTTTCCACACATTTCCCCTTAAATAATGTGGCTTTTCTGGTACTTTCTGAGACCTGCTGCTGCTAGGCTCTCTCACCATCTCTGCTGTGTCTCTCCATTTGTTCTGCGTGGCTTCCACCTGATCGCATTTATTTGGGACAGTCTTTACAAACATTTTGATGTCTGTGGATTCAATTTATCTCTTAATTCGGCTGGAAATTGAGTTTGCAAGGTTTTAGTTATTTTTTTTTTACCTTCTTTGTTGCTTTTGAATGTTTTCCAGGAAGAGAATGGGAAATGCTAACTACCACAGCAACATTTACTCATATACTCAAGGGTTGGACTCATCCTGATTCTTTCTCTTTTTTTAAATCTTCACCCGAGGATATGTTTATTGATTTTAGAGGGAAAGGAAGTGGGGGCTAGGGAGAGAGAGAAGTATCGAGATGAGAGAGAAACATCAATCAGTTGCGTCCCGTATGCACCCCTACTGAGGATCTTTTGGTATACATGATGACGCTCCAACCAACTGAGCCACCAGCCAGGGCTTGATTCCTCTCTTTTTCTCACATGCAATATCAAATGCATCATTGAATCCTATCGACACTATATTTAAAATATATTCAGAACTCGTGCACTTCCCACCACCTCCACTTCTGCCCTAGTCTAAGTCACCACCGAATTTTGTAAGGACTATTACCTAGCCTCAGAGCTACTTGTCCTACATACATGTGAGCCACCTTACTGTCTATTCTCCATACAGCATTTACACTTTTTTAAATAGAAGCTAGATCATGTCACCTATGCTCAAAATCTTCCAATGGTTTCCTGTCTCACTAGAACAAAATCCAAAGTCTTTAACACAGCCATGAGGTCCTATATTCCTTTCTCCTCCCCCTCTTCTGTTGCATTCCAGCCACACTATCCTTCTTGCTGCTCTTCAAACAGGTCAAGCATATTACCACCTCAGGGCCTTCGCACTTGCTAAACCCTCTGCAGGGAATGCTACACCCCTAGGTTCCTTCATGGCTCACTCCTCACTTCTTTCACAGCTCTGCTCAACTGTAATTTTATCAAGAGGCACTCCTCAAATAACCTGTCTAACATAACATCACTACCCCATACATCCACTGTGTCTCCTTCCCCAGTTTATTTTTCCTCTGGGCATTTATCACCACTTTACTTGTTTTTATATTTATTTGCTTTTTTTTGTCTGGAGTTGTCTGTTATTTGTTTTTTTTTGTCTGGAGTTGTCTGTTTTCCCCTACCAAAGTAAAAGCTCTGTGAGAAGAGAACCTTTGTCTGTTTTTGTTTACTGATGTATCACAGTACCTAGCATTACAGTGAGCACACAATAAAGTCACTGAAGGAAGGCCGTGGCCACAGAGGAGCCCAATTGCAGGAAGTACAGCAAAAGTAGAGTCTATGTAGAGTCCTCCCTCTCTGCTGCTACGTGGTCTCTCACCTACTTGCTGCCCAGCTTCTTCCCACCATCACCATCGTCAGCCTGAGTCTACAGTCCTTCCTGCCTGAGACTCCTCAGCTCACTAATTCGGCATCCAACTCCCAAGCATCAGACTGTTCTGCCTTTGTCCAAGAACCCAGCCAAAGTCCAAATAGCCATTACTCAGGGCTGGAAGTGGGTAATGTGGATGTGTCTTTTCACATGCCAAGTACAGTCTCCAGGCTCTCTACAAAGGAAAAAATACTGGAGAGCTTTGACTTAAATACAGAACAAGCCTTCACGAATGCATCTGACACTGGCAGAGAGAATATGCATAACTCCTATGAGGGTACCTCTCACTCGAAAGCCTTCAGAGTCCTGGCAAGTCATATGAATGAATGAATGAATGAATGAATGAATGAATGAATGAAGAGGGCAGAGAAGTAAAGACAGAAAACGAGGGAGTCTCTCCTATACCTTAGCCACTCACTAAGCACGAATGCGGGCCCAGTGTTGTACAATCTTCTGATGGTTGAAAAGGAGCCAAGAAATTTGGAAATTTTAGTGTGAAATCTCCCACTTTTAAAATGATGACTACTCATGGACAACAGGGCAGTGACTGCTGGGGGAGGGGGTGTAAGGGGACTAAATGGTAATGGGAAAACTATAATAAATATTATATATTTTAAAAATAACAAAGTTAAGAAGTTAAAAAATAAAATGATGACAACTCATACAATTTTTTTAAAAACAAAATACTGCACATCAAATATAATACATCTGCTGACCAAATCTGGCTCAGAGCTACTACCAATGTGCAATTCTGTTTTATACAGTCAGCTCAAAAATAGGACACAGGTAATTTATCACGCTCAAAAGCAATGTTTCCCAGGGGGTTCGATATGAAGAATTCATTAGCTGGAGTAACCAGAACTCCCAGTCCCCTTTCACGGTGCCTACCCCCATCTGCTCCACCAGTCCTAGTACAAACTCCCACCAACTTTTAACCATGTGAGACAAGTCTTAGTGGAAAGCACTTGGGCTTTGCAATCAAACAAATCTGGGTTAATAACCAATGGTACCTCTTAGCATTCCTTAATCTCCCCAAACCTCAGTTTCCTCATCTGCAAAATGGGAATACAGCAGGTTCTTAAATAACATTGCTTCATTCAACATTGTTTTGCTATAACGCTGATGAAGGGAAAAATCAATTCCCAGCTGGGGCCACTGTGTGTGTGTGGAGTTGGCATATTCTCCTCATGTCTGGGTGCTTGGGTTTCCTCCCACATCCTAAAGATGTGCACATGAGGTGAACTGACATGTCTACCCTGTCCCAATCTGAGTGAGTGTGGGTGTAGGTGTGAGTGTATCCTGAGATGGAAGGATATCCTCTCCAGGGTAGGGTTCCGCCTTGCACCATGAAATGTCAGGATAGGCTCTGTCACACATGACCTTGACCTGGAATAAGTAGGTTGGATAATTATCATCTTACTTGTTTTTATCAATCTTTCTTAAGTGTATGTATAGCTCACATTTATTTCAATGTTTCACATTAGAAGTATTAGGGGTCTTTATTTAGAAGTCTGGTGATATTTTCGTGACCAGAAATATGCTGCAGAAACTTAACTTTTGTTTATATCAGTTAGCCCTATGATAAAATTGGTTTCATTACACATTGTTTCTCATGAAGTTGCAGCTTCCAAGAACCTCTCAAAGTACTTACAGTGCAAAGTCCTACCTAGAAGGGCTCTGGGGAAGAGAGTTAATATAAATAAAGTGTCTGGTACATAACAGAGGCACAGACAGCATAGACAGCTACAATGAACAGAGGAGGAGCTGCCCCACCCACCGAAAGGCATGATACCCGAAAATCTACGAGCGTGATACAGCATGCTTATAGCAAGCTAATGCCATCTAAAGCTCTTTGTGGAATAAGGAGAAGGCAAAAATGCATTTAAGAAATAAAATACAGATGGGAAGTACAGCCGTTCGGGATCCCAGGTCTTCACACGAATGCAATTGCTTGTGAGCTTAATTGAGAACGTCTGTTTGTAGAAATCAGCACTAATTAATATTCATAGACATCAATAATCTGATTATTCAAGAAATCTCTCAACTTTTGAAGCCACTTTTTGTATGCATATTAGGACACAACACTGAGTCAAGAAAATGCACCCCAATTCTCCAATGGCCTAAAAATAAATTAGTCCTGGGGCTTAAGGGACACAGGTGGGAAAAGAAAACCCTCTTCGTGAAGAGTAGACTGCATTGCCATCACTGTCTGGTGTGGGCTGCCAGTGGCGACAACAGGACAGCCCTACCTCCTCTCACAGAAGCAGGGGAGCGACTGCCTGCAGAAGAGAATCCACAAGCACTGGCTGCAACGCCTCTCCCTCCCACCCCTCCGCGGCCCTGTCCTTTCCAGGGAGAAGGCCATCAGTGAGGACCCATCAGACCTGCGCCAGGCAGCCACACGAACACTTGGCTTCGCACCACGCAGCACACACCTGGAGGCTCTTGAAACATGGCAAAAGGAAACTCACGAACGATGCTCCCTCCTGAAACTGAGAGGACCCTGCATGCACTGCAGAGCCCAGAAACGCATTTCTACCAGCAGACAACTCTGAGTAGGCTTTTCCAGCTCTGAAGCATTAAAAAGAAGAAGAAGAAGAAGAAAAGAAAGAAAAAGAAACTTGTCTCTGATCTCCTGTACTTTCCCACCAAGAAGAAGGGCTAAGCCCCCACTCCCAGGTCTGCCCAGGCCTGTTCTTATTTCTAAGGTCCTTGTGGCTGTTACAGTCATCCATGCCCATTACCAGTTTTCCTCCAGGGAGACCCAAGCATGAGAAAATCACGTATCTCCTTCACTGCCAAGCCTCTCCTAGTTGGCAGGCAATCGGTAATTATTTAAGCTAATTTCCAGGTTTAAAAAGAGGGGAGGGAGCCTAAGATGGGCAGGGTACAGAACAAGATCATCCAGGAGTTGACAATCGTTGAAGTGGGCACTGGGTCAATAAAAGTTCGTTCAACTCTTCTTGATTTTTGTATGTGTTTAAATTTTTCCATAATAAAAAAGCTTTTGAAGAAGGGCTGGGGAGGACACAGATACAACCTGAATATAAAACCAAATGTCCTTCACTCTCCACTCTGGGCATGGACACAGAAACGGTCAGATCTGGGAAGTGCTCCCATCAACCGCCTAGAAGGTTCCAGCACTCCCGGAGCACATCACCTTTGAAAACTTCCCTAGAACTTTGCAAAACTATTCTGGCAGGACCAAACTTCCCTTCACGGCCTATAAACCCTTCTGCCTCCACAAACTACCCTACAGCCTCGTCCCACTAGGAGGACCACAACTTCCTGTTCCAAACTACTGTGTTGAGCAATCCAGTTATTGAAACAGCTCCTGGGTGGCGGCTGCGTTCGGCAGCGTGTGGGGTCTTCCTCCGGGTGTCAGAAGTGAGGATGCTGTTCTCCCTTTCAAGGAGTCAAAAATTACTTTAGATTTCCTTCTTCTTCCTCTTCCCTTAAACTTCACTTTGCTCCTAATAACGAATTGTTTTATCCTCTAAAGTGGAGTTTTCAGCCTCAACACTACTAACTTTGGGCTGAACAGTTCCTTGCTGTGGGAGCTGTCCTGTGCATTGTGGGATGTTCAGAATCATCCCTAGTCTCTACACAACTAGGTGCTAGTGGCCCATACCCCACCCCAAGCTGTGAAAACCCACAATGTCTCCAAACACTGCCAAATGTTCCCTAGGCGGGAAAATTTCCTGTTTCAGAAGCACTGGCCTATAAGAGATTGAAAAATCAAGATCAAATTGTCCTGGCAAAAAACCTCAAAAACCTGAGATTATACAGTTTATTTCCCTATATACTATTAGATAATGTATTTCAACTTATAAATTTATAAATATGAATATTAAGAAATCTTGCATCCTAAGCCAGAAACACAAAAAATAACAAGAGAAAAGTGAACTTACAACACTTGCAACTTTTTTTCTGCCTTTGTGGTTTCCTGGGTAAGTCTTGTTTCCTTCAAATTATCCTGTTTTCCTGTCAGTGGGGTAATCGTTTCAGCCCAGGCCCTCTCTGAAGAGCCACACCATCTTCCTTGGAAGGAAAAACTTCTAATGACTTTCTGAGCACTCCCCATGATGGGTGCCAGCCCTCCAGCACTGATATAACAGGCATCGCTGGAAACAGAATCCCCCAGAAGAAGATTTCCAACAAAATCAGAGAAAAAGCATCGCTGAGGTGTCCTCCTGGTACAATTTCAAATAACACCAGATTCCCAATGTGATGAAGAAGCTTAGTTCAGGCTAAAAGAGCCAATGTGAGAGGTTGTAACAGCCAAGGGAAAATACTCTTAGATTTCTTCATGAGGCAAAGGGAATTTCCCACTATATTTAAACGCTTCCTTCCCTTCTTGGGAAGAAACAAATTTTGTCTTCTGGCCTGCAGAGGCCTTACATTAGCCACACAGTCTGCTACCGGCTCTGGGGGTACACTTACATAACTGACTCTCCTCCCACCCCATCAGTCCCTCAGCTCTTCTCAGGGGTGCTCCCGACACCCCTCTCGCCCCAGGGAGATGCTGACTCGTCCCTCCTCTCTGATGCTTGCGGACAGGGGTGCAGGGGAGTCTATCTTTTGGGTCCATTCCTTCCTCTGCAATCCCAGGCCACTACCTGTCGCAGTCTGGATCACCTCAATCCTAGATTCTGGCCAAGGCCTCCTAACTGGTCTCCCTGGTTCAGTGATTCCCCTTTAATCCAGGTTTCACATCGATGGTGATCTCTGAAGAGCACAAGCCTAAAGGGCTCAGAATCCTTCTGCAGTTTCCCATTCCCTATCACCAGGTACAGTCCCGCTTCTTTGGTGCGCAGATACGGGAAGCACACCAAACGTCTGGTCCAGAGGTGTCCCAGCAAGAGTAGGATGAGCGCTGAGTGGGACAGGTGCAAACATGGGGGATTTCTTTACTGGAAAGATAGTGGAGGGAGAAAAGAGGAGGAGGGTGCTGAATCCAATGACCTTAAAATTTCCTTTCAACCTTGACTTTGCATGATTCTTGGAACTCCTGGGTCTGCCGTTCAGGTCCTGCCTTCCTCTGACCACTAGCCTTCTGCAAAATGATGCCAAACAGTCCCTCACAAGTGCTCCTCACATAGTCCTGCACATGGTTACCCCACTTTTATAGGATGACTTCTTTTGGGGTTGTCTTTTTTTTTTAATTACAAAAGGAACAATGCTGGTGGCAACAGACTAAAACAATACTGAAGTGTTTAAGATGATATGTCTCAACCACTGCACTCCCAAAGTCACGACTGGCAGTATAGGGTACATGGCTTCTGGTCCTTCTCCATGACACATGTGCAAGGCTGTGTGTGCACACACCCCACTCATTTGACACTTGATCTTATCCTGTACCGTAGGGAGGAGGACAATTAATTCTTACATGCACTGACTCATCTCTCCAGCTCCCCAGGAGGTAAAGGCTAGTTGGTTAATCTGCTTAGATTGCTGTTATTCCACCAACCAGGAAATGGAAGGTAGGGAGATCAAGTATCTCGCTCAAAACCACAGATTAGCTGGTGGCAGAGTTAAGACCAGAACAAAAGCTCCTAACCCAGTGTTTGTTATTACACTGTAAGGCGCTCTTCTCCTCCTTACAGTGCAGAACAAAATGCTATACAGGCAGCAGGTAGAAATAAAATACCTGTTGAAAGAATAATCTACAGAGGCAGGACAGCACAGTCGTTAGGGACTTGGACTCAACTCAGGCTGCCTTGGCTAGAGTCTGGCTGTCATTTACTTAACTGTGACCCCTGGCTCAAGCAACTGGGCCTCAGTTTCATCATCTGAAACATAGGTAGTTGTAACAACCTTTCTTCAAGCACTGTTAAGAAAATTAGTATCTGTAAAACATCAAAAATAGTGTCTGGTACATGTGCTAATAATATCACCATCATAGCTCTAATATATATCCCCAAATACAATCCTTCTTAAAACTTAGGCTGGCAAACCAAACTAAATCTTGTTAGCTATGAACCCTGTCCAAAAAGAAATCAGCATGGGGGAAAATCTCTTACAATATTAGTCCAAAGATATTTAAGTGACACAGTGCCTGAAAGACACTATGCCTCTCCCAGGGAGGAATGACCTCATAATGACCTCATAGATCAAAAGCATTGTAACACCTACTGCACCGAAGAATAAAAAACCCTAACAGCCTCTAGTAGTAATTATCTAAGTAAAGTGAGCTGCAAATCTGTTGGAGAATAGCTTTTACCATGATAATATTTCTAGTAAATTGCTGCTTCTATACTAAAAGTACTGGTGTTGCAGAACTGGCATACTAATAGAAAGATTATTATAGAAACACTATTAAAATGAATTAGATATTATTAAAGATTCAACACTGCAACAGAGCCTGATTACAAGAGAGTTCAAGCTGTATTGCTTAATGGGCAGATAAAAGTGCTAATTAAGCCCACTCTTAGAGGATGTCCCTAGGCAGGTCTATAAACTGCAGGTAGCAAGAGGTCTATGGACTAAATGAGGAACCAGTAATTCCTACCCAGTTGGATAGTACTACCGGGACGATGGAGAAAGAACAGGAAAAGTCGAGATTTTCTGCACAGGAGGGATAACCTGGCAAAGCATACAAGTATCCAAAGTTATTTGAACCTCAGGGTTTTTTCCCTTGACTGCTTCGGCAGAAACACTTTTAATACCCCCTTTGCTTAAGTGAAGAAAACCAAAATAACCCACCATAAACTGGCGACCCTCAATAAACAGCATAATCAGAGAGGCAGAGAAGACCTTGTCACGGCCAAAGCCTGCTCAGGCAACAAGAAGACACTGAATAGCTCTCCCAGCAGCACCGTGGCTACAAGCATCCTTAAAGTTGCTAAAGGTATTAGCCATGCGTTTCGGGGTCTATTTTGCTTTCTCACCTTGTTAATCAACTAATCAGGAATGGCAAAGCACCTCACAAATATAAAGTGTCAGGGAAATGCTACATAAATTCGCCTACCTGGTCTAAATGTCAATGCTAAATTAGGAAAGGAGGAAGAGCGAAGAGCTGTCCCCAAATTGCAGCAATCCAGGGGCCACGGCTCCCTAGCGGAGCGGCGGCGAGACCCGGTGTGCCCTGCAGCAACCTCCGGGCCGGGAGCAGGGCTCTCGGCAGGACTTCTGGAAAGGAAACCTGGACCAGGGCCACCCCGGGGCAAAGAGAACGCTACTCATGTAGGCGCATCCTCGCAGCTCAGCCTCCATCTCCCCGCATCTCTGGATGTCAACAAACCCAGATCACAAGTTAAACTTTCCCTGCCCCACTGTCACGCTGGGTCTCTGCCCTCTGCCTGGGAGCCAGCGCATCGGTCGCAAGAACAGGTGTGGGACCGAGGCTCGAAAGGGGACCCCCGCCTCCAGACCCAGGGATTGTGTAATCGGCGCGGGAGGGATGAGGGGGGGAGCGTGGACCATAACCACGCGGGAATGAGGAGGCTTGGCCCCGGGACCCTGGAGACAGGCGTGGTGCTTGGAAGGGGGTGGGGGGGATGGGGAGACTGTCGTCCCGCCCCCCGGGACCGCCCCCGGGTGGCCAGGGGAGCAGTGGGGCTGACACAGCCCGGAGGGGGCGCCCGCGCCAATGAACGATGCCGAAGAGGACGCGAGGTCTCGGCAGTGCGGCCAGCCTTACCTGCGTGCTGGGCCAGCGCGACGGGAGGCGGCCTGGGATGCCAGGGCGGCGGGCAGCGAGCGGCAGCACTGGCAGCCACCGGGGCCACAGAAGGCAAAGAACCGTGGCGGCGGCAGCGGTAGCGGCAGCGGCTGGCGCGGGACTGACAGCCCTAGGCTCCGCCTCCAGGCCTCGGGCCCCGCCCCCTCCGCTGCCGCGCGACTGGCCCCGCCTCCTCCGCCCACAGCCGGGGTCAAGCTGGGTCCACGGACCTGGAGGGCGGGGGCACTCGCTTCCGATTGGCCCTGGAGACACACGCCCCGCCCACTCCCCCCGCCCGCGGCTTGGCTGAGCACCGGAGCGTGCGCGTTGGGTGCCACAGGGAACGTAAAAAGCTGACTGGTGGTGTTCTTGGTGTCGGACTGCTGGTATTTGTCCTCCTCGTTTAACCTGGACGACTGGGAGCCTGGAATGACCTGAGGAACCAGGTATTAGACTCAAGCTCCATGGTAAATTGTCCTTGTTCACCTGTGAACGAATCTACGGGAGAAAACGAAACCGGAATGTGTCAGGCTCTAACCAGAAGAGATCCAAAAACTATGAACTGCAACAGAAAACCTGAAGAGATGCATCTGCAAAGGGTCTGAAGGTGCTTTATACACGCACTGGATTTGCCCCCTGGTCAGCAAGTGTAGTGTATGTGCGAAGAGTCTAGTATTTGTGAAATGAAGTGAGGACGTTAGGGTGTGCCAACAGAGAAAGTGAGTGACCCTGAAGAAAATTGCTCTTCTCCAGCCCCTACCTCTTCCACCCCAGACCCTCTCTATATCTCCCTCCCCTCCCTCTTCACTGGTCCCCACGGTACCCTCAGCTTGTAAACAAGATCAAGTCTGTCCAAACTAAGACCCAGCAATTCCACTCCTGAGTATTATATACCCAAGGGAATTAGAAACACATATCTACACCAAAATTTGTACACAAATGTTCATAGCATATTCATAATAACCCAAAGTGGAAACAGTTGGAATATTCATTGCTTGGTGAATGAATAAACAAATTATGGTTTAACTATACAAAGGAATATTATTGGACAATAAAAATGAGTGAAGTACCACTACATGCTATAGTATGGATGAACGTTAGAAACTAAATGAAAGCCAGACACAAAAGATCGCATAGTGTATAGGGCCAATTATGAAATGCCCAGAATAGGCAAGTCTAAAGACAAAAAGTAGATTAGGGATTGCCGGGGCTGGGGAAACAGGAAAATGAGGAGTGACTGCTAATGAGTATTGGGTTTCTTGTGGGGGGAGGAGGTGATGAAAATATTCTGGAGTTAGAGAGGAGCGATAATTGAACAACTTTGTTAGTATACTAAAAGCCACCAAATAAAATACTTCAAAAGAGTGAATTTTATTGGTATGTGAATTATATCCTGATTTTTAAAAAATCAACAAAAAAATTATTTAAAAAATCCCGAACCCCTAACTCCCTTAACATTGTACCCCCTCCGGCTACTATGCAGCTGCCAGCCCTTCTCATCCAAGATTCTTACAAGAGTGGCCTACACATTTTTACCGGTACTTCCTCGTCTCTCACTTATATGTACTAGTTCCCTAGAATGTGGCTTATACCCACAACAGAGCTCAAAACTGCTCTCTCCTTGAATCCTGTGGCTTTCTATGACCCTGAACATTCCTCATTCTCCTCCTCTTCATTTTTTTCTGTTGTTTGCTGTTTTCCATGTCCCCTTCCACGGAAAACAGCTTCAAATTCTAACGGCCACCTGGTGGCTTGAGTAGGTTTCTCAAAGTCACTGTGCCCTAAGCAATTTGTCATCTCCCCTCGCCTTCCTCTACCTTCTCTCCAGTAGTGATGTCTACTATTGTATGCTAGGACCTGGGAGTAACCCTTTATGCTTCCCACTTCTTTCTTGTAGTTTCAACCACTGATTTTTATCCCGTAAATGTTCTTAAATCCCAGTTCTTTTCTACTCATTCTACCACAGCTATATTCCACAACGCCATCATCTTTTGCCTTTTAATTCCTTCATCTTTTGTCCCCTTCAAATCTAGTTTCCAACCAGCTGGTGAAGTAGACACCCATTGCTTTAGGTGACATGGCTGGCATTCCCCGTTCTTGTGGTAGCAACACCCTGATTTTATTTTCACAATCCACCCTCCCCCAGGAGATCTAGTCTTGATGAGACTGCCAATCAAGATACTGACTTTACCTGGCCCAGCTTGGGTGTGCCCTCGAGCTGGGGCAATACAACATCCTTCATCTGGAATTTGAATCCTGGGCAGAACTGCAGGTGGTTGGACCTGATTCTTACAAACCAAAGACACTGCCAATCAATTCCTGCTATTTCTGCCCCCAGAAGCTCTCTCCAGAGCCTGGGTTCTGCAGCTTTTCTTTCCATTTCCTGATTATCCCCTGTCTCTCTCCAATGTATTCTTCTTTTTGGAAGTTAACCAGAATTGCCTAAAACCATAGAACCTAACTAATACAGGAATATGTGAGGCACAAACCCTGTCTGTCCTTACTTAAAACTGTTTAGAGGCTTCCTCTCACCTATAAGATACCCTACAAGCTCTACGAACCAGCCCATACCCACCTCTCCTGCATCTTCTCTCCTCATTCCCTGCCCTTACATTCTGAATTATTTGGAGTTTCATGGAAACTCACTGTAAGATGTTATGCCTCAGCCTTCATGAGTCCCCTGTGTAGAACACCCTTCCCTGTTTCCCCCTGCTGACTTCCACCATGCTTTAAGGAATTCTCCTCCTTCTGAAAGCCTTCCTTGGCTCTTCCCTGTTCCCAACATTCTGTCACCCCCTGTGTTTGCAGAGCACTCTATTCTTCCACCTATTATTGGACTTAATGCTATAGTATTTTACTTATTTAAGTATCTGCCTGTCCACTAGACCCGCATGTTGTTCCTCACAGACTGTAACCTTCTCTTCCTTATCTGTAGTGCTTAGCCCACTGCCTGGCAGGTCTCAGAACCCTTCCTTTCTTCTTCTTTCCCTCTGTAATTCCTGAATAAGAGAAAGGATCTCATTAAGAGACATTAACAAGCATTTTTCAGAGATATAAAAAACAAAAATTCATGCCTAAGATATCTCATACAGTTTGTCCAAAAACTGTATTCCAATTCCAGAAAATGTCCCAGAAGACTGACTGCTAAAACCTCGGTAGGACTAAAGGGCACTTATAAATAATATAATTCTCATCTCTAAAATTACTCAGTTTCTCCTGAAAGCCTTCATGGTTTAATGAGATGCAAAATTAGGTAACTCAGACAATCGTACTCATTGTGACTAAATGGCAAGGTGCATTTTGGGTTTTCTCCCCTAGAATGCCTGGAAGTTTTAGGTTATTTCAAAATATTAAAATTTTGTTTTAGAGTTTAGAATTGTTTCTCATATATATGAACAATTACAGTTGACATATTATATTTGTGTCAGGTTCATAACCGTGATTAGACATTTATGTACCTTATGGAATGATCACCCTGATAAGTCTAGCACCCGTCTGACACTATACGTAGCTATTATAACATTATTGACAATATTCTCTATGCTGAGCTTTACATCCTGGTGGCTGTCTTTATAATTGGCAATTCATACTTCTTAATATCTCCCACAAAGCATGTTTTTGTACCTATTTATAATCATAGCTGAAGAATAATCTGAACATAAGCAAATCTATTGTTCCTTTTCGGTGCCTATATATGTAGGGTAGGCAAAAGTACATTGACAGTTGTGAGTAATTAAACAGTTTGTTCTTCGATTATTTATTAATTATTATATTATTTTCCATATGAACGACTGTAAACCTACTGTTGCTCAGCCCTGTATATTACCTTAAATGGGATCATGTAGCCATCCATTGGATAGCTATTCAAATATTGAGTGAAGAGAGCTGGATTTTAGCCCCAACTTGATCATAACCAACTGCTTGACCTTGAGTAAGTTCTTGCCCTTGGACAACTGCAGTCAGCCTCCCCAGTGTCTATCCCTCCATTGTCCCACCATCAGGACCCCAACATTTCTTTGGAAAACCACTTTTTCTCTACTCTAACCCATGTGGTCTTCCATAACCTGACCCCAAATTCCAGGAGCTGGGCCTCATGGGTTTAAAGCAATCACTCTTCCCTATTTCTTTGGTTATAGAGGTTAGTTCAAAGGCATACATGAAACCCAGTCAAGACAATGACATTTAAGAAGACATTTACAAGGGCTTCTGACAAAAAGAGGATTTCTCTCCCTGCTAGAGCTCCTATCAATGATTTATGGTCTAGCATTCATGCAGCCACATGTGACCACAAGGATAGAGACTAGGCTGCCGGTCAGTGGAGGAATCCTAATAAAAAGCAAGTGGAAAATAAACAGAACCTCAGTTACATTGTTGAGCAGTGGGCAGCTAGATCAAGCCACACGTGAAGCTATTGCCCACTATTTTGCAGTTATATGAGCCAATAAATTTTCTTCATTATTAGAGTTTAGTTTATTGTCTATAGCATAAATACTTCTAACAATAATCCTTAACAATCTCTGGCCTCCACTTTCTCACAAATAAAATGAAGGTAACATGAATAATTTCTAAGAATTCTGCCAGGTCTCACATCCTGAGAGTCTCTGAAGCATAAATATACTCATAACAATGTAAGTGCATTATCATTTACTGGTAAGAACTAAGGAAAATAAGACTGTCAAGTGTAACCCAACAAAAGATAGCCGAGACTGGAAGTACAAAGAGAAATCGTTAATCTCTGGCCTATACCAGCATTCCAGCCTCTCCACCCCTGTTCTTCAGCCCCGTGTTCTTACACTCTGACTGGAGGGGAGGGGCACTCTGAAAGGAAGCATAAAGATGGTCCTGCTTTAAAAGACCTTGGATTCTTGTTGCCCATGACCTTAGACGCCTTGTTCAGATTCTGACCTCTTCTCCCCCAACTCTCTGACCTGAGCACTCCCCTGTGCCTTCCATCTCTCCCCAATCTGACCTCTGCATCACATATTTAACTTGCCCGCATCCTCATGTCTGCGTTCCCAGCACTGACCACCTTCTATCAGCTGAAAGTGATGATATGTTAGCCAGCAGCTCCAGAGCACAGATGTGTTTATCTGTAGCAGCAGGGCCTAGAGGAAGGAGACTGGGATGCTCATTTAGTAGAGACTCACTTAATAAGAGAGATTAAGCACCTTAGAAGCCTGAACGGTTGAGCAAATTGTTAGATATACTGTACTGGCAATTATGTGTGAAAGCTTTCACATACAGGGATACGTAGCCCATTTAAAAGAATGCATTTGGACGTGCAGTTGTAATCAACATCCTAATTTGAAAAAGCATTGCCTGGGTCTCCCCACCAGGTATTACACTGGGACACTGGGGCCATACCTGAAGGCACTGGGAACCACAGAAAGAAGCAATATGGAAAGAATCTGGACTGCTTTCCTGGAAATAGAAATTAAGAGCATACTGCTGGTTAAATTCGCTCTTGGTTCTAGCTTTGCAAGATTCATGGAAGAAGACAGATCTTCAGCAGTGTTTTGATTAATTCACTTAATATTTTATGCCCAGATGATTTTTGCATACAGAAATAACTAAGACAATGTTCCTATTTTTCAGGAGTTCAGGAGATGGGGGAGGAAATGGACCTAGACCTGTCAGATTACATCAGGAAATAGAGCTTGCTTCAGATGACTCGACAAAAGGACTACTTGCAGAAATGTGGGTAGGGGTGGTGAGGCGCCACAGCAGAAAACCATTACCCCCACCACCCACACACACACACAGAATGAAGAGACGAGCAGAGCAAACTGGAGAGTGGGAACCAAGAGGAGGGGCTGCTGGCCACAGGTATAGTCAGACAGAGGTTCTGCCAGAAGAACGGCTTCAGAGCGGAGGAGTGGGGGAAAAGCACCTTCACCTCTATAATGCCTCCAACCCTTTTCCAGTCTCCTGCAAATGCCTGTCGCTGGCTGACCTGAACAGAAAGCCCATGAGCAATGAAGCCCAGGTGATGCAATCGACAGGGATCAGCCTCCCAGGGAAACAGTGGAGAATGAATATGGCAGCATAAACAAAGAATAATCAGTTCACTCCACCCCGTTCGCCATCCAGCTTCCATTTTTGCCCTTCATTTGAATGATGAAAATCTCATCTCAAACACAAGAAGACGCAAGTGTCATTAGCTACCATATTATTGCTGGTATGTCATTTCAAGTGTCATTCCACCTGGACTCTAAATTTTGAGGGTAGCTACCACAAGTACTCCTCATATAAAGTAGTAGAGGAAAGGGAGGGGGGAATGAAGAATCAATTAGCATAATGTAAATTTGGCTGCTATAGTTTCCCCTTCTGTATCCTGTCCTGAGGCCAGAGCTGGTGGATTCTTCCTTCACTCTCCCTTCTGTGTTCACCTAACCTTCTACCAGCACCTTAGCTGGTGGGGAGGCCCAAACCCTCATCTCAAAACAACTGCGCCCCTACGAGCCCTCTCTATTTCAATTTCCAGCTTTCCACTGGACTTTATTATTGAAATGGAAGTCCTAAGAAGTGGCCCCATGAGTCCCCTGGGTTTAGAACATCATTTTCTCAGCCCTGTTGCATAGCAGCAACCCAGTTTCCCTTTGGTGGTCAGGACAGTGATTCCCTTCTCTTCCTGTTGACTCAACGGCATAAGGAGTCCCAACATGGCCAGGGACAAGCTCAGCTTCCAATTCATCAGAGCCATGGCTGTGTTTCTTGGTAGGAACATTCCTCTCAGGAACCAACACCCAAACCTGTCAAGTGCACAATCATAGAGGTAGAAACAAAAGTCCTATTAATTAGTACTCATTGTAATACAAGGGCGACTTCTAACTCATGTCTTTGGTTCCTAGCCCATGTGTTCTCACTGTGGAGACAACACCAGACATTGGCTGCAGGTTTAAAGCACATGCTACATCTTCCAGGAGAGCTCAAAGCCTTGCATGGCATCATATCCACTGGCCCACTGAACCTTAACTATAGACACCTGAGAAGCCCTGCGTTAAGATGACAGAGATGATGTCACTCTTCATCCCTAAGTGATGATATAAAGCAGACGTACCCACAGATTTTGGAATTATTATGTATGAGAGAAATGCATGCCTGTATTTCTTAAGCCATTCTCACTTGGGGTCTCTTGGTGACATCACTTCAACATTAACTGAGATAGCAATGATGGCTGCTAGCACAGCCCAACTTGTGCTCTTTCCTCTGGGTTGCTGGAAGGGGGTTGGGGTGAAGAGTGAGGGGAGCAGAGAACCTCAGGCACTCTACGGGGGCTCAAATGCACCCACGTGCTGCATGTTCCCTACCAGGCAGCCCTGTGCCTCGGAAAGCCACCCTACGCTTCAGTTCCAGGCACTGCTCTTGCTCAGGTGTTCTCTCCCTATGGTGGGAGGGAGAGTGGGGGAACGAAGAGACACTCAGAGGCCAGTAGGACTGCATGAACCTGCTCTGAATCGCTCCCTGCCCCATCCAGTCCCTCTCAGCCCTGACATAACCTGCCATCCCCAGGCAGCACTAACGTGGCCCTGCTGTGTCTCTGCCTTGAAGAGATGAAGAGGTCGGCAGTGATCTGCCCAGGGAGAGGGAAAGAATTTAACTCAGTGAAAAAGCCTTCCCCTAGGCTACCCCACATCTCCTCTGCAGCCCTGTACTCTTCTGTATTGTTGTTAATCACACAGAGACTCCAAATATGTTATCACTGCAGGGGATTCTCACCAACTTGCTGATGGTTTCTCAGATCCATCGACCTCCCTCCCCCTTCTCTGGCTTTGTCAGGGAAGGGTCGAGTGGGCAGTGCTTGTTCCCTGCCCTGCACTGAGATGAGGTAGCGATGATACAGTGCATGGAGAACCTGTAGCCAGAGGAGGCGAAGGACAAACAGGCAGGCGAATACATAGCGTATGACTCCGCTTACATGCAGTTTCCAGAACAGGCCAATCCGTAGAGACAGAATGCTAACCAATGGTTTCCAGGGGCTCGGGGAGGCAGGATGGGGAGTGACTGCTTAATGGGTATGAAGTTTCCTTTTAGGGTGATGAGAATGTTCTGGAGCTAGATAGTGACAATGATTGCACAACATTGTAAGTATACAAAATGTCACTGAATTGCAAACTTTAAAAATTGCTTAAGTGGTGAATTGTATGTTATGCGAATTTTATCCCAAGAGGAAAAATAGGCCGTTAGATTCTGTTCTAATTGGAGAGAGAAGACGCTCAAGGGTTCCAGGGTGAATCTGGCAGTAGCTGAAGCAACAGAGCTGTAAGAGAATCATTTGACCTTGGAGTCCTTCCTGGAGCATCTGTTCCCTCCAGCATAGGGAAGTGAAGGGGATGAAGGCAAGCAAGGGAGAGAGCAGGCCAAGGAGAGGATGCTGATCGCAGAAAGGGGAGAAGGCAGACACCTGGGCAGTACACCTTTCCTAGATTTTCCTGACACCATGGATTTTCTCTTATTTCTGTTCATTTGTTTTCAACTACTCAGCAATCTATCGCCTTCCAGAAAGCGGGGGATCCTCCTCTGTAAATCTTGTTTATAGGAAGGGCCTTTCCCAATCTACTGTCTGAGGAGGCCAGAGACTTTCTCGCCCTGCACCCCCATCTGCCAACCACAGTGGATCTCAGACATCTGACCAGTTCAGCTATGGGGTATTCCCTCTGGGACATCAAATCATGGAGAGTGACACAAAGACAGGTGAGAAACCACTCATGACAGCCAAGCCCAAGGATGCAAGTCCACTGGCTGTGGCAGTGAGCAGAATGCGGGGCTTTGGCATTGCGTGTCCAGGGGCATCTTCACCACACTGACCCCGAGGGGTAGCCTGGCTGTGTAGCCTCGGCCTAGCCTCTTGTTCTGATTATCTTTCCAACCTGGTTTGCCAATTTCCCTTCAATTCTCAAACTAGCTTTCTAATAAATTCCTTGATTGCTCAAGTTAGCCAGGGCTTGATTCTGTTACTTGTAACTGGAAGCCCTAAAATCAGAAAACAGTGCGTTCCAATGAGATGCCCACAGCTCCTTGTGAAATTGAAGCACTGTCTCCACCTGGATTCTTCTGTTTGTGTGTATTTCACACAAACATTGCAGATGTGGCAACAAAATGCATTTCCGTGTGCTGAGTTATTGTAACTATGGTGACAGGAAGAAAAGACACTGCTCTAGCAGTTAGGAGGCCAGGCCACACTAGCTGTGCAACCTTGGGCGAGTCAGTTTCTTCTCCATTCAGGCTGAGATGAACCGTGAGCCCTTTTCCAGTACTTAGGATTCTGTGATTCAGGGATTGCAAAGGAAATATTTTTACATCAGCACCATGCTTTGGAAAAGAAACTGCTCTCTCTCAGAAAGAGGCTCCCTCTGATTCACGCCATTCAACTAAGACAACTCCAGGTGTCGGTCTATACTTCATCTATTCAATCGTGCACAGTCTTGTAGACAAGCAACTGAAGTTAACACCAGCCTCGGCTCCCTGTGGGGTAGTCATATGCACTAATACTAATGAGAGCTCACACTTGGATAGCACTTATTACACACCAAATACTATCATAGGAGCTCTGCATGTATTAGCTTATTTATCTTTACAACAATCCCATGAAGTAAGGACTATTATTACCCCTATTTTACAAATGAGGAAACAGAGGCAAATAGAGGTTAGGTAACTTGCCCAAGGTCACATAGCTATCAGGTGCCAGAGCCAATATTCAAACTCAAACTATATGGCACCAGAATCCAACTGCCTTGCGTGTGTGTGTGTGTGTGTGTGTGTGTGTGTGTGTTAAAATTTACATAACGTAAAATTCACTATATTAAAGTATACAATTCAGTGATATTTAGTATACTCACAGAATCCATGCTTTTCATGATATACTATATTGCCAAAACTATATATATCATTAAATACATAAACCCAACTTAACCACCAGTTTTACAGACCAAGAGGCAGTGAGACGGACTGGTCATTACTTTAATCTATTCTCCTGCATTGAAAGGTAGCAATGTAATTTCCCTATGAAGAGTGTAGAATATGACATGATCCATTTTACTAGATAGCTTCTAGTTCTAGTCCACTCTATGCCTCCACAAAGGCTTCATCTAATCTTAATCATCCTACAAAGATGCATATCCATCACATTTTAACACTTCAGTGGAGGATCTAGCGAAGGAATCCCACACTTCCTCCGAGGTCTAGTCCCACCATGTAATGACATCTCATCTCCAGAAAGTCTTGGACTGCATCCTTTTTCACACGTAAAAGCTTTCAACTTCGGGGGCAGAGGGGAAGGTATAGGAAATATATTGTCAGCATTTCTTCTGTGATGACCATTCACACTGAGTGCCTGGAATACCAATGCCTGACTATATGGGGCCTTGGGCACATATTTGCTCTGTCTGAGTAGTCTCCCGGTAACATTTATTCACTCAGCAACAATTGGTGGTCCCTGTTGCGTGGCAGCTACAGAACTGAGCCCTGGAAGCCTGGAGGATTGGAGGAGTAGCTGGTGGGTAGGTCAGTGGTTCTCAGCCTTGTCGGGCAGGAAGTCACTTAATGAAGCTTTTCTTTTTTTAATTGAATATTTTATTATTGTTCTATTACAGTTGTCCCACTTTTCCCTCTTTTCTCTCCTCCACCCAGCCCACCCCCCCATTCCCACTGTCAATCCCCACCCTGTTTTCCATGTCCATGGGTCATTCATTCATGTTCCTTAGCTAGACCCTTCCCCTCTTTCCAACCTTATTCCCCTCTCCCATCCCCATTGGTGGAGTTCCATCTGTTCCTTGTTTCCATGCCTCTGCTTCTATTTTGCTAATTTGTTTGCTCTGTTTGTTAGATTCCTGTTATAGATGAGATCATATGGTATTTGTCTTTTACCTCCTGGCTTATTTCACTTAGCATTATATTCTCCAGTTCCAACCATGCTGTTGTGAAAGGTAGGAGCTCCTTCTTTCTTTTTGCTGCATAGTATTCCATTGTGTGAATGTACCACAGTTTTTTGACCCACTCATTTACTGATGGGCACTTAGGCTGTTTCAGCACTTGGCTAATATAAATAATTCTGCTATGAACATAGAGGTGCATAGATTCTTTTGAATCAGTGTTTCAGGATTCTTAGGATATAATCCCAGCAGTGGAATCTCTGGGTCAAAAGGCAGTTCCATATTTATTTTTTTTTAGGAATTCCATACTGTTTTCTGCAGTGGCTGCACTAGTCTGCATTCCCACCAACAGTGCACTGGGGTTCCCTTTTTTCCACATCCTCACCTGCACTTATTGTTTGTTGATTTATTAATGACGGCCATTCTGACCAGTATGAGGTGGTATCTCATTGTGGTTTTAACTTGCATCTCTTTGATGGCTCATGATGTTGAGCATCCTTTCATATGTCTGTGAGCCTCCTTAGAGAAGTGCCTATTCAGATCTTTTGCCCATTTTTAATTGGATTGTTTGCCTTCCTGGTGTTGAGTCATATGAGTTCTTTATATATTTTGGAGATCAAACCCTTGTCCAAGGTATCATTGGCAAATATGTTTTCCCATATGGTGGTTCCCTTTTTATTTTAATGATGGTTTCTTTACCCATGCAGAAGCTTTTTAATTTAATGTAGTCCCATTTGTTTATTTTTTTTCTTTATTTCCCTTGCCCTAGGAGATATATTGGCAAAAATATTGCTGTGTATGTGGGATATCTGATACTTTACTGCCTATGTTTTCCTCTATGACTTTTATGGTGTCACAACTTATATTTAAGTCCTTCATCATTTTGAGTTTATTCTGGTGTATGGTGTAAGTTGGCGGTCTACTTTCATTTTCTTGCATGTAGCTGTCCAGATCTCCCAACACCATTTATTGAAGAGGCTATTTTTACTCCGTTTTATGCTCCTGCCCCCTTTGTCAAATATTACTTGACCATAGTGACATTGGTTTATCTCTGGGCTCTCTATTCTGTTCCACTGATCTATGTGTCTGTTCTTATGCCAGTACCAGACTGGTTTTGATTACAATGGCCTTGCAGCATAGTTTGATAACAGGTATTGTGATCCCTCCTACTTTGTTCTTCTTTCTCAAGATTGCTGAGACTATTCAGGGTCACTTTACTGGTTCCACATAAAGTTTTGAAATATTTGTTCTACATCTGTATAATATGCCATTAGTATTTTAACAGGGACTGCATTGAACCCATAAATTGCTTTAGGGAGTATGCATATTTTAAAATGATGTTAATTCTTCCAATCCATGAACATGCTATATGCTTTGCATTTATTTGACTCTTCCTTAATTTCTTTCTTCAGTGTTCTATAGTTTTCTGTGTACATGTCTTTTACCTCTTTGGTTAAGTTTATTCCTAGGTACTTTATTTCTCTTGTTACTATAGTAAATAGGATATTTTTCCTACTTTGTCTTTCTGATAATTCATTGTTGGTATACAAAAAATGCTTTTGATTTCTGAATATTGACTTTGTATCCTGCTATTTTGCCAAATTCACTTATTAGGTCGAGTAGTTTTTTGGTGGAGACTATAGGGTTTTCTATGTACATTATCGTGTCATCTGCAAATATTTATTGTTCTTCCTCCAGTTCTTGTAGATGTAGAGTTAGGTTCTTTATTTGAGATTTTTCTAACTTTTTTAGGTAGCCCTGTAATGCTATCAACTTCCCTCTCAGGACACCTTTGCTGTGTCCCATAGGTTTTGGGCTGTTGCATGTTCATTTTCATTTGTTTTCAGATACTTTTTCATTTCTTCCTTGATCACATTGTTGACCCATTTACTATTTAATAGCATGTTATTCAGCCTCCATGTATTTGAAAGTTTTTGAGTTTTTTCTTTGAGGTTGGTTTCTAGTTTCAATCCATTGTGATCCAGGAAGATGTTTGATATGATTTCAATTTTCTTGAATTTGTTGAGGCTTGTTTTGTATCCTATCATGTGGTCTATCTTTGAAAATGTTCCATGTGCATTTGAAAAGAATGTACATTTTGCTTCTTTCATGTAGAACTTTCTGTATATATGAATTAAGGTCATTTGATCTAGAGTGTTGTTCAATGCCACAATATTTTTGTTGATTCTTTGCTTGGAAGATCTGTCCATTGTTGACAATGTGGTGTTAAAATCCCCTACAATGAGTGTCTTGCTGTTGATATCTTTCTTGAAGCCCTCTAAGATTTTGTTTATATATTTAGGTGCTCCTATGTTGGGTGCACATATCTTTACAAGGGTTATATCTTCTTGACTACTCCCTTAAGTATTATGTAGTGACCTTCTTTGTCTCTTTCTGTGGCTTTTGTTTTGAAGTCTATTTTGTCTGATATAAGTATTGCTACACCAGATTTTTTTTTCAGGTCCGTTTAGTTGGAATATGTTTTTCTATCCCTTCACTTTCAATCTGTGTAGATCTTTTGTTATGAGGTGGGTCTCTAGTAGACAGAATATATGTGGGTCATATTTTCTTATCCATTCAGCTACCCTATGTCTTTTGATTGAAGCATTTAATCCATTTACATTTAAGGTTATTATTGATAGGTACTTATTCATTGCCATTTTTCCCCTTGTACCTGTGTGCCTCTTTTTCTCTCTTTTTCTTCATCTTCTTAAAGCAGTCCCTTTAGCATCTCTTACAATGTTGGTTTAGTGGAGAGTATTCCTTAGCCTTTTTTTTGCCTGGGAAACTCCTTATTTCACCTTCCATTTTAATTGAGAGCCTTGCTAGGTATAGTAGTCTTGGTTGCAGGCCTTTGCTTTTCATTACTTGGAATATTTCTTGCCATTCCTTCTGACTTGTAGTGTTTTTGTTAAGAAGTCAGCTCTTAGTCTTATCGGAGTACCTTGTATGTTACTAATTGTTTCTCCCTTGCCTTTAAGATTCTCCCTTTGTCTTTAAATTTTGCCATTTTAATTATGGCAAGTCTTGGAGTGGGCTTCTTTCAGTTCATCTTGATTGGGACCCTCTGAGCTTCCTGGACTTGTGTGATTTTTCCCCTCATCAAGTTAGGGAAGTGTTCTGTCATTACTTTTTCAAGCAGGTTTTCTATCCCTTGCTCCTCTTCTTCTACTTCTGGTATCCCTATGATACAAATATTATTATGTTTCATGTTGTCCTGCTGCTCCCTTAAACCCTCTTCATTCTTTTTGAGTCTTTTTTCATTTTGTTGTTCTGTCTGGAAGCTTTTTTTCTACCTTGCTGATTCAGTCTCATGCTTCATCTAGCCTGCTTTTAATTCCTTCTAGTGTATCCTTCATTTCAAATATTGTATTCATTTCCTCCTGGCTCTTACTGATAGTTTCTGTGTCCTTTTTAATGCTGATGTAGTTCCTAGTGAGTTCCTTGTAGTTTCCATAGAGTTCCTTGTAGTTCTCACTGAGCTCCTTGAGCATCCTCATAACCATTATTTTGAACTCAGTATCTGATAGATTGCTTGCTTTAGTTTCACTTAGCACTCTTTCTGGGGATTCCTCCTTTCTTTTCTCTTGGGGGTTATTTCTTTGTCTCCTCATTTTAGGTAACTGTTCTTTTCTGTTTCTGAGTGTTAGATTGAATCTTCTTTGATTCCCTGTCTTCGTAGTATGACCTTCTGTGGTAGGAGATCTGTGGGACTCAGTGATGCAGGCTCCTTGGCCTTCCAAGCTGGACGCTCTTGGGATGCACTTTATGTCATTTATGTGGGCTCTCTTGTTGTAATTGGATTCTGGTTGTTTTTTGTTCTTCTTTGGTGGATTTTTCCCTCCAGATAACTATCTGAGAGTCACACCACCCACCACCTCTTGTATCCTGTTGCACAGGTGCAGCCAGAACAAAAAAACCCAGGAAACAAAACCCACACTCCCGTAATAACCCCCACCCACAACCACATTACCAACAGAAAATGAGCAAATATTAATAGAAGTATAAAGAGATTAAGACTATTATAAGAAAGGAAAAATGAATATGAGATGACTAACTGAAAGAAAAATGATTTCAAAAGGGTAGAGGGAGGATATGTAATAAGAGTAGGAAATAGAAACAAGGTGAAGAAAGAAAGAAAATAGAATTTACATCATAATTTTAAAGGGTGGAAGAAGGCAAAATGGAATAAGAAAATGGAAGAGTATAGAATGAGGTTAAAAAAATTTTTAATAATAGTGAAAAAAATAGAAACCAAACTGGATGAAAAGATTGATCACAGCAATATCAACAACAAATGAGCAAAGATTAATACCAGTGGAGTGGGAATAACAAGGAAAAAAGACAGAAAAAAAAGCTTATGAGATGTCTAAGAAGAAAGAAAAGTGATTTTGAGAGGATAGAGGGAAAAGAAATGCTAAGAATGAAAACAAGGCTAAGACAGGGAAAAAGTAAAATTTAAGACAAAAAGAAAAAGAAAAGGCAAGAGGAAGGCAAACTAGAGTCGGGGAGGGGAATGGTAAAATTTGAGATTTGAAATACAAAATTAGTGAAGATCTAGGAATAAAACTAAAGCAGTGCAACATATCAACAACCAAAGAGAAAAGATTGATAAACATAGAAAGAATTTTAAGAACAAGAAAAATAATGTGAGATGACTAATGACAAGAAAAAATGGTTTTGAGAAGCTGGAGGGGGAGAAACAGTAAGAGTATGGAATAGGAACAAGTCATAGGCAGAGAAAAAATAAAATTTAAAACAAAAATAATAAGAAGAAGAAGGTAAAATGGAGTAAGAGAAGAGAGGAGCAAAATATGAGATTTGAAATAAACTAAAATTAAAAAGCTAGTGAAATAATAGGCACAAACTTGAAAGAAAAGAAACAAATGTTAAAAAGCTATGCAGTCCTGGCTGGTGTGGGTCAGTGGATTGAGCGCCAGCCTGCAAACTGAAAGGTCAGAGGTGTGACTCCCAGTCAGGGCACATGCCTGTGTGGGCCAGGTTCCCTGGCTGGGGGCTTGCAAGAGGCAACCAATCAATGTATCTTGCCTTCTCTTTCTCCCTCCCTTCCTTTCTTTCTAAAAGTAAATAAAATCTTCAAAAAAAATTTAAAGCTATGCTGGAGAGAAAATAGTGCAAATAATGAAGAAGACCATGGTGCAATTAGTCTCCATAGAATCCAGTATTTACCACTGTTTTCTCTTTCTGGATCTGCCCATGGTAATGTCAGATGTTATCCTAGCCTGGCCCTACACAGCCGGTTCAAGACTACAAGCAGTCCACAGTTGGTGACTGTCTCCTTCAGATCTGGCTGGTCCCCACTGTTCTGCCCCGCTGACTTTCCATCAGTCCAGGGCCCAGGAGTGGTTCATTTAGTGACCAGAGAGGACTCCCAGTACCATCTCCACCTGTCTCTCCAGAGGGCCTCTGGTGTAACCAGGAGGGTGGGAACCCTGGCTCACCTCCAGAGGATGCTATTCAGTTTTCAGGGAAGATGGTGGATGTATTTCCCTGTCCCCTTGCCATATGTCTTGGTCTGTGCCAGATACTTTCCAACAATGTATGTTTTCTGGTAAATTGGCTGTCCATTTTCTGTGAGGGGCCACTCTTTCCTGCTTGGTGCAGACAGCAATTCTGTCTAGGCACTGAGGCTGGGCAGGGCCCTGAACTGCCCTTGTTGACCCCATCTCTAATCTCTCTGTTCTGCTGGTTTCAGAGGATCAGGGTCCAAGGAACAATGTAGCTTATAGTGTCTGGTAGAAAGAACCCTTTCAGAGCTTTTAGCTTTCCCCTGTGGATATGCACCCAGTAGGGGACTCCTGAGCCTGGCCTCACTGATCTGCAGAGCCTATAATCCCACAGGTGGGGGTTGGGCACACCTGCCTGTGAGGGGACCTGCCTGGCTGCAGTGAATCTCAGGTGTTCAGCTCCTGGCTGCCCAGTCCCCAGCATGCTGCTCTCTCAAGAGACTCAGTCCTGAACTCTCCACTCTGCACAGTCCTCCCGCTGACCAGCCATGTTGGGTGGGGTCCCATGATCTCTTTCAGTGTGACTCTATTATACCAAGTTCTTTGTTGGCAGAGCTGCTGCACACATAGCAAGCACATGTGCGCGCAGGGTCCCTGCTGAGTCTCTATTCTTGCCTCAGCTCCTCTTTTAAAAGAGTTTCTGTGTGGCCCCCACCCTGAAGCACAGAGCTCTAGGGGGTCTGTTTTCCATGCACTCCCTCTCCCCAAAAAGTGCAGTCTCTCTCAGTCAGGGCTGGCCACAACCTGCCAGAGCCTCAGACAGTTTTAGATAAACTTTCCCTCTAGATCTCTCCCGGATGGCACTGGGCACAGTCCTGCAGCAATACTATGATAACATGGGACAGTGGTGGGGTGTTCTCACCACTCCTTCCAGTGATTCTCAACCTTGGGCAGGCCTGCTCTTTCCTCTCTGTTTCTGCAGCCAGCATCACCCCACCTGTCGCTCTCTGCCCCCAGGGCTCATGGCTCCTGAGCCCAACCACAGCCTCCACTGTCAGATTCTGTTCCTGTGGTGCCCAGGGTCAGGGAGGTGACAGCATCTTTCCCAGTAAGTACCACAGTCCCAAGATCTGGCTCCTGGTGGCAGCAGGGTGCACAACCCCGCCAGGGCACAAGGCACAGAGATATGTCTGGGCTCCAAGGTAGCACTCCTGAGGCCTCTTCACGAGAAGGATATTTTAAATTCCTCAAAATGGCTCCTGCCGCAAATCTGTACGGCCAGAAGTGCCATGTCGGGCAGCGGCAACGGCAGCGGCTCCGCAGCCAGGGACAGCCAGGGCTACCCACTCCCGGGTGCCCTGCAGACGGGCACTCCTGCCCACTCACGTACATGCCCTACACACTCGGCTGCATACACAGTCACTTGCACATGCTCTCACTCACTCTCAGCTGGATTTCAGGTTGATTGCTCTGTGGTTTAGCTACAAGACAGGCTTGGGTCTCAGGGCAAGTGGACAGGCTTCCAGCTACTCTGCAGCCATCTTAGACCCCTCACGAAGCTTTTCAAAATACAGTATTCACTCCTGATAGCCATGCAGATGCTACACTGGCCAGTGGGTTTGGGGAACATGTGCTTTTTAAAAATCTCTCCCAGGTACATCTCATGTTTCTTCTTCTCCCACCACAACTACCTCCACTGCCAAACCCCTCATTCCAAACACGCTTTTTCTTTGAGAACCATTGAAATGGGTGATTTCTGAGGCAACTTTGTCTAAAATTCTGTGGCTCATTCATTAGCACATTTTTCAGCTTAATATTAATTGACACCTACTCTGCACCAAGCACTAGAGACACAGGGTGAACAAGACCTAGGTAGACACAGGCCCTGCCCGCTGGAAGCTCCTGATGTGGCTGGGACAGACAGACAAGCAAACCAAAGGCATCCAACAAGAGGTGCCTGGGATGCAAGGGAGCGTTTCATGAACTAACTGTCCCTCAGGGACAGTTCAACTTTCCCTTCCTCAGAATACATGATTCCTCTGCTTTCTTTTCAAACCTCCTGTTCCTGATGGTCAAGCACAGCAATATAATAAACACCTGACAAGTTCTAAACCTAATGTGTCTACCTTTCTTCCGGTTTCATTTTTTTTTAATTAATTAATTTATTTTTAGAGAGAGGGGAAGGGAAGGAGAAAGAGTGGGAGAGAAACATCAATGTGTGGTTGCCTCTCATGTGTCCCCCACTGGGGACCTGGCCCGCAACCCAGGCATGTGCCCTGACTGGGAATCGAACCGGTGACCCTTTGCTTCACAGGCCCATGCTCAATCCACTGAGCTACACCAGCCAGGGCTTCTTTCTGGTTTCAGATGCAAAGCACGTTCTTCGCGGCACCTCACACCACTCCCAAGTCCTGCATGCTAACACTTCTCCACCAAAAGGCCATTTTAATGAGGAACTTGATTCAGGCATCAGTGATAGAACATTAATATTCATGGTTAGTTGTTGTAAAAACCTTTGTTTCACTCTTTTGTTTCTGTAGAGGAGGAGGCTTAAAATGGCCAGAAATTCCCAATCCCTGTTTATTCTATCTTGGCCTCTATTTTCAGAGGATTTTCTTTTTGGCTTCCATTATTTCATCAGGGTTGGCAAGGAAAGTTAGTTCCGCTCCTGTCCAAGTGTTAAATGGATGCTCATGTGTCTTTTTGCCACACTGGTATAATTAATTTTATTGCAAATAAGATTTTTCTTTTTTCCTCTTTGCATGCAAATGTGGTACGCTTTCAGTGTTTGCATAATAGCATTAATTCTTTCATTTGTAAAAAAGAACATGCATTATTTTGGCAGATAGATGGAGCTTTGATGGAGAGATTATTACATTTCCAAAAGCAAAGAGAATAAATCAGAATTTATCCAGACGCTGACTAAACATCCCCATCCCCCAATTGCACTGATCATGGGCCAAATACTGATCATGGGCCAATTGCACTGATCATGGGCAAATGTAGTGTGTCTAACACACTACATTTTCCTCCCAGAGAATAAACCTTGTAGAACAGTAGGGTCTTACTGGCTAGTCTCCATTCTCTGCCTTGCTCTGTGGATTGTCTCACCTCAGCTTCCGTGCCCTCTGGCTTCTGGTTGGGTTTGGCCAATGGGAAGGACCAGCATGAGAATGGAGGGTGGGGGTGAAGAGAGGCTGTATTTTCTCCCCCTGCTCCCTCCCTGCTTGCCCTGGCTCAGGCAGTGGTTGTAATCCTCCTAGGCCATAGCTCCCATCGGTAGCCCCTCTTTCCCAAGGCCAGGTCTCCCTGGATCTGGGAATCCCCTTCCTTCTCCTTGCTGCTCCAGGCTGGACCCTGGGAGCTCCAGTACCCAAGGTGGTTAGCCCTGCCCACATTTATGCAGGTAGTCTTCATCTCCAACCCCTCTGAGTATGCCATCTCTTTCCTTCCCAGACACTGAGAGAACCACCATATTCCTCAAACAGCTTAGCTTGCTAGGACCTCCCACCAAAACAAAACAAAAAAATCCATAATTGGGAAGGTAATAAGGAAGCCTAAAACTACTGAGTATTTAGAAGCTCCACAAAGCAAAAGAGAAGTTTGCTCCAAGCATGTCTAGCTTCACAGCAGTCAGGCAAACAGTGGACACCTATTGGTTTTGCTCGTCACACGGTCACTTGCTTCTGGTCACAGCCCCCTGGTTTTCCTTGAGAAGCCATCTCTCCCCTTTTCTTGGTACATGTGGATTGGGTAAGCTATTGTCACTCTCATCTCAGAGGAAATAGGAGACACTGGCTAGATGGTCACTAAGGGCATCAGTTCCCCAGGCCACGTGTTGGTGCAGGGATGTGCATGTGATCGATGAAGACCTCCTAGATGAAGGTCTGAGACTGGCTGGAGCAGCTGGGGGAAAGGTGCTTCCCTTCCTCTGAGGTTGCTGAGGACATAAACAGGAGATCTGGTGGCCATCTGCCATGAGGGGCAGAGCCTGCCTAACTGAACAATCACAGAGGAAGCAGAGCTAAGAAACGGAGAAAGGAAAACTAGTTTTGATCATATCATTTGAGCCCTGGATCAAGCCTTGCTTTGCCATTGCAGTTACATGAGTCAAACATTCTGGGGTTTTTTTGTTTACTTATGTTGGGTTTCTGTCACTAGCAACTGAAATAATCCTAGCTAATACACAGAGTATGGAAGCTCTTTCTAAACTAAGAACCCCTATGGACTGGGTAAGGGGTAGACAGAAAAGAAAACAGAATTTACTATTTCTGCGGCATCTGTTGTGTGCTCTAGAATACAGTACATCTAAATGTCAGTTAATTTATTTTCGTTCTCAAAACGACTTTATCCAGTTATCTTGGGAACTCGCTAAGTGCTACACAATTAGCAAATGGCAGAGTTAAGCTCAAACCAAGGGCAGTCTACTTGCAAAGGCGTATTTGCTCCACTTTGATGGGCTGCCATCACCATCACTGTCGTCTTCATCTGCTCCTCACTGTCCTCTTCTTCAGGAAGCTCACCGAGAATCTGGACCACAAGAGCAGGAAGCTGAGTTTCCTAGGCGCCAGAAAACACAGACCCTGGAACGTACCTACGAGGACGCAAATAACTGCAACATGAAGCAGAGAGTGAAGGTACCAACAAAGAGGGGCGTTACTTCCATCTGAGATGCTGGAAGAATCCAAACCTTTAGAGATAGTAGAAGAGAATCTAGGGATGAGGAGAGAATCTGAGCAAAGACAGGAAGGCGGGGACTGTCAGACCACAGAAAGATGCTGCACGTTTACAGACTTCAGTAGTTCTCCCATTTCTCCAAGGTTCTCTTCTCGGTTTCCTTCTCTGTTTTCTGTATCGTATTGTCTTGTATCCTGGTAAGAACATTTAACATGAGATACACTCAACAAATGTTTAATTGTACAATATAGTGCTGTCGGCTAAGTACAATGTTGTACAACAGATCTTTCCAACTTATTCTTCTTGCTCAGCTGAACTTTATGCCCATTGATTAGTAACTTCCCACTTCTCCCTCCTTCCTGTCCCTGCCAATCACCATTCCATTCTTTGGTTCTGTGAATGTGACTATTTTAGATACCTTATTTAAATGGAATCATGCAGGATTTGTCTCTGTGGGACTGGCTTACTTCCTGCAGCATAATGTCCTCAAGGCTCACCCATGCTGTTGCATGTGGTAGAATTTCCTTCTTGCTTAAGGCCGAATGGTATTCCATGGTGCATACAGGCACACATTTGCTTTATCCATGCACCTGCTGGTGGATATTTAAGGTTGTGTCCACATCTTGACTACTGTGGGTAGTGCTGCAGTGATCATGGGAGTGCTAATATCTCTTCGAGATCCTGGTTTCTTTTGGATAAATATCCAGAAGTGGAATTGCTTGATCATACCATCATTCTATTTTTAATTTTTTGAAGAACCTCCATACTCTTTCCCATAGCAGCTGTACCAATTCATTTTTAAGTGAGTAAATCCTAAGACTGCCTATCACAAATATTTTTTCTTCTTTCTTTCCTTTTTATTTGTGTAAGAATTTGGATGTTAACCGAACCTATTGTGGTCATCATTTCACAATATATGTACATTAAACTATCATGTGGTGTGCCTTAAACTTATATAGTGATGCATATCAGTTATTTTTCAATACAACTGGGAAAAAGAAAGATATGTCATAATCAAACATTGACACTTGTTCTAAATATGGTGTGAACTTGGCCCTAGAGACACAGTCCTTTTTTTCTCTGGAGCAGAAACTCTGCTCTTGACCTCTTCTTTCCCCTGCAGTTGTCTCATTTCACTCTGTGAACAAGTGACCAACTTTTACACACGCATCAAAGCCTCATTTTAGCACACTTACTCCCTATATCCATTAACAAAGGAGCTGTGCAATCAAGTGCACAACTCCTAAACCAGGCAGACTGACCAACCCCCTTAGTCAGTGCATCTGCCAGGTAGAACACATACAAATATGTGGCACTATTTTTAAAAGTGAGTTAAATAAGGTGACTTTAAAGCTGAGTCTCCTGGGATTGTATTGAGTCCCTAGGTTCTTGGTTTTGTGAGCTTGAAGGACCAAGCAGGTTAGCTTTAATTGTTTAACTAGGCCACTCAAACCACTGAGCCCCTGTCTGATAGGGCGCTATTTATAGGCATTGCATCATCCCGTAGTGAAATTGTTCTTCTCAGACTGAGGTCATTCTTTAGTTTGTTGGAATTTTTTTAACTCAGGAGGGAAGAAATGTACTCTCTTTATTAATAGAAACTACTGGTAAAAACAGAAGAGTAGAAAAACATTGAGGTGCTAACTTTTTATTGGCACGAAAGGCAAATTTCTCCTGACAAGATCTTGACTCATAGCTATGAAAAATTCAGAGGTGATATTTTGGCCACTGAAGGTGAAGGCAAATTTCATCAAAATTACTAGTCTGGGAAATTCAATTTAGTCAAATTTTTTCCATAAAACACAATGTAACAGTTTAATAACTTTATTGTTCATATGGTAGAGATTAATGTGGTCTTCATTGTTTGAACTGCGCATGTCACATGGTAAAAGAATGAGTTTGTTTTGCTGTTACTCTTTCATACGACTTTCTGTCCATATCTGAACCTCATAATTTTATTTACCAAAACTAGTTGACACGTATACTCATGATTTAACCATAGTGATTACAGCTGTTAACTACTCATTGGGCATTTACAGTGTACTGGGTGCTGTATGTAAACACGTCGGCTGTATAATCTCATTTGACCCTCAAACAATGCTATTTTTTATTTAATAAAATACATTATTTTAAGAATGTAGTTATATAGCTGCAACGTGTAGCTTTCCAAAAGTAAAATTAAATGGATCTTAAAATGAAATGAAAAACTTTACAGTGTATTAGACTTGCAATCAAGATGAAACATCAAGTGTGAATCCTTTGATCCACCTACTTTGCTCCAAACAAATGGCAATGATTGATCAAATATAAAAAGGGGGAGGAGAAAAGATAAACATCTCCGCTGACCAGAGATGGCTGTGAATTACAAAGCAGTGAGTGGATTCGAAGCCACAGGTCTGTTATGTTCCAAGTCTGCAAGCACACAGTAACATCAAATTTTGCTATGACTATGTAATGGGAACTAAAAGTGTTTCATGCACATCAGTGGACTGGAACCAGGCTTACTGCTTGAAGCCAGAGGTTGGGATAGGCTTCCTCCCCCTACAGAAAGGAGTCTATTGAGAAAAGGTAATTATTGACTCACTTCCTGAAATACACAGGGGATTCTTGGCTTAGGAAAGCAGGCTCTAGATACAACTTCCTAGCCATGAACTGAGCTAGCCACCTGCTGCCCCAGGACTGGACCTGTGATAGCTCAACATCACTGCAGAGCCAATTCCACCAGGTGCTGTACTGGGGACATAAAGGAGGGTCAGATGGAGGCCACCGCAAACCTCCAAAATTGCTAGACAAACAGGATGAGAGAAACACATTTACACACACATTCAAAATGAAAAAATCTGATAACAAAGAAGACATCCTACAAAACATGAAACGACCTAGAAATAAACGAATTTTCTGAAACAGTCTTACAAAGACTTTAAAATTAGTATGTCTGAATATTCAAAGGCTTAGGCAAGGTCTATCAAGTCCATTAATAGTAGGAGACAAATGAAACAAAACACGGTGGGTATTAAGAACACCCAAATATATATTTGAACTGAAAAAAATGTAGCTACCAAAATTTAAACAAACTATAGAGTAGATCTAGAGAATAATGAATTAGAAAATAGTTTTGAGACATACACACAGAACTTAGTCCTGAGTGACAAAGAGATGACTGTTAACAGACATGGAAGATGCCTTAAGGGGCTTCAACATATATTTGGTATCTTCCAAAAGAGGAGGATGAAGGGAATGATGGAGAAGTGATACTTGAAGATATTACAGTTGAGAATTTTAATATTTTCAAAATACATATATCTTCTGATGGCAAGGATTCTGTGCAGAGCTCGGGAAAGTGCAGACCACCAGTCATAACAAAAGTCTCCTAAAAGCTACTGGAGAGAAGAAAAGAAATACAAAATATCCAGAAGGAACCATTAACCTTACAGCAACTGATTTTCAGCAAAAATTTGGCCAGAAGACAATGTACTAACATTCTTAACTTACTAGAATAAAATTGTTGTCAACCTAGAATTTTATATTCAGCTAAATTATTATTTAAGAGTGAGGGCAAGAAAAAGACACTTTCAAAAGTGCAAAAACTAAATATAAGACCTCCCACAGACAGATCCACATTTACATACTTAGTATATTATTCAGCAAAAAGAAATGTGAAATTATTGCAAAGATAAAAATAGAAGAAACACTGAAATAACAGTAAGAAAAAATTAAATGTTTTAGGCTTAATTAAATATCGATTGTGCATATGTTGTTTAGACGGACAGAAATGTTAACAATACATTCATTAGAATTTTTTAATTTAAATAGGATATGTTAAAAATGTTAGGAAGATCACTAAAAGAATATTATACTAGTCCAGGTACCTTGACAGTATTAATTAGAAGAATTAATCATTAAATTTTGCATAAAGTTTTCGAAGAATCTTGCCCAGCCTCTCCAGCCCAGTTGCTGAAGTCACTTTCACCCTGTACTTTGAAGGATCAGGACCAACTTCTTTAAAGTGTGTCTGGGCATCTTAAAGGATAATCACCACCACAGCTATTCCCACGTTGTGCATGTCTATAAAGCCCTGCAAGGTCCGGGCAGCCTTCTGAGGAAGGAGCCTGCTGTGCTTGCTTGACTAAACTGAAGATTGATATCCCCAAGTAGCCCTTCATGAGGCATTCAGTTCTGTCCTAAATTTTTCACCTACAATAAACACTTGGAGAGTGCTTGGGCCAGCTCCTAATCCCTCCTCCCCGTTCCTTGGAACTTCCCCTGATGCCCCAGAACAGGCCGTGGGCCAGTAAGATGGAACCAGAGTGAACACCTGTCCCAGGGGCAATCAGATTCTCTCTGACTGATACAGAGAAACCCAGCAAATGAGTGTCAGCCTATAACCGAAAGTTGGGAGCCGTGATTCTCCCCTGTGAGTGGAAGAAATAGAGAAAGCCTGTCTCCAGTGAAAAGGCTAAAACAGAGTTGAGACATGGAGTGTGCAGGAGCACCTAGACTCTCCCCAGCTCCTGGTTTGTTTCTGAGGTGACTGTTGAGTTCCGTGAGATACCCCTATATTTTTATAATAAAGTCCTTTTTTCTTGGTTAATGCTTATTCAACTGTATTTCTGTTCCTCACAAACAAAAGCATTCTACTGAATTTTCCAACCCTTGAAGAATGAAGAGCAAGAGTAAGAGATCTCCAGGCATCCTGACTTAACAGGCAAAGGAGCTGGGGACACAACCATCCTCGCTTTCTCCACTGACAAACTAAACAGGGAAGGGAGAGGAGGGAATAACAGGCAGGAGCCTCCCTGGTCTCTTAGCTCCACTGGACAAACCTGACACATATCCCTGTAATCTCACCGTGCTTCAATTTTTCCAACCTGTGTAATGAAGATAATGTTTGCTGAACCTTCTCAACATAAGTGATATGAGGCTTAAGTAATAAATGTTTGCTGTGCATGTTGAGTTTCTCATATTAAAAAAAAAGACAAATGATACTGAGTATTACTTGGAAACTCACCATTCATGGAAATATATTTTCCAGTGACACCTTCATTGAGCACTTGGAAAGCTCAGCTACATATTTTACCTAAATATAAACTAAAAATCTGGGCCAGTGTGACCGCTTGACCTCCAGTTTTTCCACTTGTGAAATCAACAATAGACACTTGTCATACATTCTGTACCACCTACAATAATGGATTCGCACAATTTACATATTTTCTGGAGTTTTTGTTTCAGAGGAAACCATTGACCTGTCTCTAGCACATGCTAGTTTCCATTTCTCTTCTTCTTCCAGGGAAAGCAGGAAAGGAATAAAAACCTCTACTTTAAGACTACAGAGTAGCCCACAAACAAGATAAGCCTACAAGAATTCATAGAGTAATCACCATTCTGTAATTTTACCACCTGAAAATCTAAGAATTAACCAGGAGAAAACTTGGAAAGATTGGCCATGAGGAAGAATATCAGCCAAAGCAGAGTTACCATGAAGCTAATGAGACTTAAATTTCAGGGCCCCTCACATGGGTATATCCCTGTGCATGCTGGGAGGTGTTGGAAGTAGTAAAGGGTTCCAGAGGGGGGGGTGGAAGGAAGACAAGTGGTAATCAGAAACAATGTAAAGGTATTTCTGGTCAATATCTGAAGAACTCTCAGAAGAAAGGGCCCTAGAGTTCCTGGACCCAACCATTTGCCATGATTCTTTTTTTCCTTCTAAGAAAATACTTTAGTTCTTAATTTTGTATTCGTAAGTTATTTTTCCTACAGAGGGAACCCTATGTTGTATAACTGCAGGCCTCACAAATTCTGGATGTGCACAGATGATTAGGACTTGCCATCAACAAAATCATAAAGTTCTTCTCCTGCCCCTCTGATCTACCCCCTTTCTACTCCATGACTCCATTATCCTGATTTCTAACTGCTCAGACCTTGCTAAGTTCAGGCTCCACTCTGTCTCCACAGCCATACCCTGCAATCTCTTTCATTTCTCCTCATCAAAACCAATTCATCCTGCCTAGTGCTCTTAGACCATGCTGCCCCACTTACATGTTTCCAAGGGGACAATTAGTTACTGAGTAGACTCACGCTCTACCAAGATGTTACAGCCTGGAATGTAATAAGACATTAAATTAATAATAATTCGTAATAATTTTTAAAGACAACTTCCCATAAAGAAAAGCACAGGCCCAAATGACTTTATTGGCTAAATCTACCAAACATTTAAAGAAGACAATACCAATCTGCCTCAAACTTTCCCAAAAAAATTAGAGGAGGGAATAATCCCTAACTCATTCTATAAAACCAGCATTACCCTAATACCAAAGCCAGATAAAGACATCACAAAAAAAGAAAATTACAGACCAATACCACCAAACACTACAGGTGCAAAACCTTCAACAAAAAGTAGCAAATCCAATTTACAGCATAGTAAAAGGATTATTCACTATGACCAAGTAAGATTTATCCCAGTAATGCAAGGGTAGTTCAATATAAGAAAATTAATCAATGTAACGCACATTGATACAACAAAGGGGAAGAATCAATGATCATCTCAGTTGACAAAGAAAAGGTATTTGACAAAATCCAACACCCTTTCATAATTAAAACAAAAACAAAACTCCCAGAACACTAGAAATAGAGAAAAAATTCCCCAACCTGATAAAGGGTATTTATGAAAAATCCACAAAAGTAACATTGTAGTCAATGATGAAAGACTGAAAGCCTTCCACCTAAGATGAGAAACAAGACAAGGATGCCCACTTTCACTGTTGCTACTCAACACTGTCCTGGAAGTTCTAGCCACAGCTATCAGACATGATAAAGAAATAAAAGGCATTCAAATTGGAAAGTTGGAGGTAAAATGATCTCCATTCAGATAACACAATCCACTAGATAGAAAATCCCAAAGAATACACAAGAAAATTACTAGAGCTAATAAACAAATTTAGCAAAGTTGCTGGATATAACACCAATATACAAAAGCTAGCTGGGTTTCTGTATACCAACAATGAACAACCACATAAGAAACAGAAAGTAATTCCATTTAAAATAGAATGTAGCTTTCCCTGCCTGATGTCACCAAGATGTACTATGTTGCCTCCTACTGGCCCCTCTCTGGAGTAGTGCCTTTCCCAGAGCCAAAGACATCAAGAAGATTCTGGACAGTGTGGGTGGGCATCGAGGTGGACAACAACTGGCTCAACAAGGTCATCAGTGAGTTGAACAGAAAAGCCATGGAAGATGTCATTGCCCACGGTATTGGCAAGTTGGCCAGCATTCCTGGTAACAGGGCTGTGGCGGTCTCTGCCACCCCAAGTCCTGAAATTCCTGCTGCTGGTTCTGCTCCAGCTGCAGCACAGAGGAAGGAAGATGAGAAGGAGTCAGACAGTATGAGATTTGGCTTGTTGACTAGAGTCTCGTTCCCCTGCAGCTAAAAACCCTTTTAAGTAAAAAAAGTAAAATATCATCTAAACAATTAAATTATATTAGATCTAAAATCATCTTAACAATAAATCTAACAAAAAGGTAAAAAACTTGTGTGCTGGAAACTACAGATCATTGCTGAAAAAGCTAAAGAATACCCCCAAAACTGAATGATACCCCAGATTTATGGCTAGGAAGACTTAATATTGTTAAGATGCAAATACTTGATCTCCAGGTTCAAAACAATCCTTATGAATATTCCAACAGCCTTTTTCACAGAAGTGGAAAACCCAATCCTCAAATTCATATGAAATTATAAGGAGGCCCAAATAACCAAAACAATCTTTAAAAAGAAGAATAAAAATGGAGGACTCACATTTCCTGACTTTGAAACTTACTAGAAAGCTACAATAGTTAAAACAGTATGGTACTGGAATAAGAATGACATAACTATACCCAAAGAACCCAGAATACAGAACCCAGAAGTTAGATCTCAAGATGTGGAGAAACTGATCAGTGGATTTTTGACAAGGGTGCTAAGTCCATTTAGTGGGGAAAGGACAATATTTTCAACAAATATTACTGGCAAACAATATCCATCTGCAAAACAATGAAGGTGGGCTCTTACCTTACACTGTATATAAAAATTAACTAAAATAGGTCAAGTATTTCAATGTAAAAGCTAAAAAAATACTGTTAGAAAAAATATTGGAGAAAATCTTCATGACATTGGGTTTGGCAATAATTTCATAAATATGACACCAAAAGTACAGGCGACCAAAGTAAAAATAGATAAATGGGACTTCATCAAAATGAAGAGCTTTTGTGCATCAAAAGATACTATAAAGAAAGCAAAAAAGACAACCTATAAAATGAAAGTATTTACAAATTGTGTAACTGATAGGAGATTAATATCCAGAATACATAAAGGACTCCTAAAACTAACAACAAAACAACAACCCAACTCAAAAATGGACAAAGGACTTGAACAGGCCTTTCTTCCAAGAAGATACACAAATAGTAAAAGACGCTCTACACGTGAAAAGACGCTCAACATCATTTTCATTTGGTAAGTGAAAATCAAAACCACAATAATACACTGACATAGCACTTCACATGTACTAGGGTGATTATAACAAAAAATAAAAAGAGAAAGAAGGAGGAGGAGAAGACAAGCATTGGTGAGAACGTGGAGAAAACTGAACCCACATGCATTGCTGGCAGGAATGTAACATGGTAGAGTCGCCGTGGAAAACAATCCAACCTCAAAAGGTTGGACATAGATCCCATACAGCCCAGCAGTTCCCAGCAATTCTCCTCCTAGGTACATATGCAAAAGCCTTAAAAGCAAGGACTCAAACAGATACTTGTACACCAATGTTTACAGCAGTATTCATCACAACAGCCAAAAGATGGAAACAACCCCAGTGCCCATCAACAGATTAATGGTTACAAAAATTCCAAAGTATATACATACAATGGAATATTGATTAAGCCATTAAAAGGGCTGAAATTTCAATATATGCTACAACATAAAGGACCTTGAAATGTTTTGCTTAGTGAATAAGCCAGATGCATAAGGACAAATATTATATGAATTCACCTAGAATATGTGAATTCATGGAGGAATAGGTGAATTCATGAAGACAGAAAGTAGAATAGAGGTTGCTGAGGGAAAGGGGGAGTTACTGTTTAATGAGTACAGAGTTTTGTTAGAGATGATAAAAAAGTGTTGTGTATAGGTAGTGGTGATGGTTACACAACGTGGCAAGTGCAGTTAATGCCGCTGAATCATACACTTACAATGGTTAAAATGATAAATATGAGACACACATTTTACCAAAATAGAAAATATTGTTAAATTGGTGACTTTTATTCCTCAAAAATCACCATTAAGAGAATAAAAAGTTAAGCCACAGGGTGGGAGAAGATAGTTACAGAACACAGAACTGACAAAGAGCTCACTTCCGTATCATCTTAAGAACACTGACAAATCAATAAGGAAAAAAGAAAACAATAAGAAGATGGGTAAGAGACTTGAATAGGCACCTCATAAGGTAAGAACCAAATGGCCCCCAGTAGACCTCTGCAGAGATGTTCGACCGCTCTGGTCCTCTGGGCAGTGCACGTCAGCGCTCCGTGAGGCTCCTGTGCGTGCTCGTCAGCGCACCTGAAATGGAAAGGAGTGTGACCAAGTCCTGGCGGAGACGCGAAGGAACTGAAACTCTCATACCCTGGCTAGCGGGTGTGTAAATTGGCATAATCACTTTAGAAAACTGTTTAGCTGTATCTAGTGAAGTTGAACATATGCATAGGCTAGGACCCCAAAATATCATTCTTAGGTATACACTACGAAACATACGTGCACGAGAATGTTTATGGCATCATTATGTGTCATGGCCCCAAAGTGGAAAAAAAAATGTCTATTTATAGAATTAAAAAACTAAACTGTGCTCCAGTCCTGCACAGTTTATTAGGAATAATATAGAGCAATGAAAACAAGTCCACTATACACAACAGTTAGATGAATCTCAGAGACACGTGGTGAACAAAAGAAGCTAGACGCACAAAACATACACACTGTGTGATTCCATGTATTTGAATTTCAAAGCAAATTGAAGCCGCTTGCATTAGAAAGCAGGGTAGTGGTTGCCTGTGCGATGAGGGATTAGTGACTGCCAGGAGAGACGGCATGGGGCGTCCAGAGCACTCTGTATGTTCCATTTCTTGACCTGTGTGGTAGCCACACACAAGCATTTGCTTTGGGACAAGTCACTGAACTGTATGGACACTTATCACTTGCGCTTTCATGGAGTATATTAAATTACAATTTTTTTAAAAGCTTGAAAAATAAAAGTAGATGCATTTGACTACGATGACATTTTCATCCTCAGTCCCTCACAGTGGTGTGGTCCTGGTATTCACTGACATGCGTCCTCAGGTATAGAGAAACCATCACCCAGCTCCTCAAAACCCACAGAGAAGCAAGTCCACTGTGGGCTTTGGCTCATGGTCCGGGGTCTGCTGCTGCCCCGCAGGCTGCAGTACCTGCCTGCAAAGGCAGGCGAGGGGCTGATGTTTCTGCTTTGCCGTGTGATTCCTCTCCTTGGCCCCAACACACCCTGAACGCAGGCCTCTTGCCTCTCAAAACCTGCCTCCTCCAGGTTTTTTCCCCAAACCGTATGAACGTCTTGATCCATGTACCTGAAAAATCTTCCTACCTCATTCATAAGGAGAGATTAGCATAGAATCCATACCCCGTCCTCCAAAGAAGAAACATCCTGTATTTGAATCCTGTCTTGGCAAATTACCAGCTAGGGTAGTGGCCTTGGTAATTCACTTAACCTTTCTGAAGTTAAGGATTTAAAATACCTGCTTTTCAGGTTTGTTCCAAGGATAAGAGATTATATGTGTAAACACCAAGCACAGGGATTTGCACTTTGCTCGCTAATTTTATTTTTCCGAGAAAGCAACAGCAGACACACACACACGTGCACGCACACACACTCTTTCTGAAACCCTGGCTTATCCTGGGTTTAGGTGTTAACTCCTTATTGGCAAGGTAGGGAAGCCGTGCCAGAACTCAGAGCCAGGAAAACAGAGGGCAGGAAGGAAACACACGTGCCACCTGGCACCTGCAAAGCCAGACCCCTGTGCAAGTCCACCTCAGGGACCACCTGCCTCCATTCTTCCTGTCACCAGAAACTCACCCCTTCACAATGCAGCCTGCTCAGATTTATTAATATTTACTCATTAATTCAACAAACGTTTATGGAATTTGTGGCATATGCCAGATACTGTGCCAGGTATCGAAGACGCAATGATGAGCAAGACAGACACCAACCCTGTCCTCCTGGCACGCAGGGCCTGGTCCCTCCGAGTTCTCACTTTCATGAAGACATTTACCCAACAGTGTGCTGGACAAGCAGGACTTGGGGTCCAAAGCAACATTCCTGCAAGTTCTGGTCACTCGGGTAATACAAGGTTCCTCGTGCAGTCGTTAGGGCAACCGTGTAGGTATCAAACCTCCCAAACCCACTCGGCGTTACAACTGTTCATTCCCTCTGGCTGAGCTCACAGCAGGTGTGGGTAGAAAGCCTCAGGCCAGCTTTCTTCCTCTCTCTCCCTCCCCCACTTGCTAGCTGCTGATATTAACAGTGTCAACGATGCCTCTTAGATCTCTCTTCCCCAAGCAACTTAGAATCTTCTCCTCTAAATTTATCAAGGTAAGTACTTTGCCAGCATTACAGGATCTACCACGATCTGCCAAAGGCGGAGCTGTACGCTGTGCTGCTAATAATAGCTTCAGCTAGAGTCAGTGCATCCCACACACAACCTAAAACAAAGGCAGATTTGGGAAGAAATCCATGGTTGTGGCAGCAACCACATGTGGCAGGTAGTTGTGATTTTTGTAGAATGAGCACATCTCTTCAAGAGCTAATTATGGTTGTGTTCGTGGTTTGGAATCTCCCTCCGCTTACCTCAATGCCCAAGACCCTTTTCTCAATCGTAACTACACCTTAACTGAGACCTTGAATTCACTAAAATACTAGCATGTCATAAAAACTAAACACATGCCCCTAAGATGGACCCCTGTTCAAGAGATAAAAGGTACAGACAGACGATGAGACAAAGAGTCTCACCGATACTAACTCAAATCCATCAGCTTTTCTCTTCTCTCTGGAGGCTGCATGGTCAACCTTGTTCGCACTTCAGTGAAGCCCATAACTGAATCATTAAACTTTAGCCTATCCTGTTTCACGGGAGGAAACAGAACCAGAGAGGCTAGGTGGTTTTCCAGAGCTGCACAGCCCTCGCGTGGTCACATGAGGCACAGAGGCGAGCTCTACTGCGTTCCTGTTCACTGGCTCTCTTGTGTTATGATGCTGTTGTGAATTCAGCACATTGTCTCTGGAATGCCTGTAGCTTCTTAGTAAAGGAAACTGTAACCACTACTTTCTGCCTTGTTGCTTCTGAAAATCTTCGGTGACATGATCTGCTGCAAAGTCCTTAGGCTCTATTAGGACAGTCGTGTAAAAACCATGCATTTCCATTCCTGTTGATCTTACATTACCTGCCTACATAGAATGAAGAATACACGCTAATTAGAGGAAATCCTGGCAAAGAACTGACCACGGATGTGTTGAGATTACATAACATCACATCAAAAGTGTGCAAGCGAATAGGTAGAGGTTAAAGAGAAAAACTCTCGAAATCGGATATTCCCAATAGTGAGCTGGTACATGTTTACCAACAGATGGGATGGGGGCAGGAGTCGGGGCAAAGGAGGTCTGGCTTGTAGCATTTGCTGATTTCTGTTGTGTAAATACTGCCATCGAGTTGATTTCAAGCTACGGTGACACCACTGAATGCAGAGTTGGAAGAGATGTGCACAGTCAGCTCCACAAGTGAGCACGGGGTGACTCCAGCACACCGCAGATGTACCGCGTTAGGCTTATGCTACCTTTTTATTTACTTACTCTTTTTTCTTGAATTGAGTGTCTACTATAAGTCAGGCATTGGGCTAGATACTGGGGGTAAATAAGAAGGGAATGAAAACTTCATCCTCATTTTCTTAAAGCTCACAATCTAGTGTTGAGATAGGCAATTAACTACAAAGGCATGAAAACAACATAAACCCGTCACTGTGATCAACGTTCAGGAAGGCGAGTGTATGTTGCCAAGAGGTCAAGGAACAGGGTGGGTGGGCAGGGTCAGCTTGCCTGAGGGAGTGATCACTAGGATGAGACCCGAAGGGAGCTTTGGAGCATCATCACGCAGAGGAGGAAGAGAAGCTCTCAAGCCAGAGGCCAGAGCATGTGCCAAAGTCCTGTGGTAAAAAGGAAGTTGCCTATCACGTGGTAATATCCAGACATAATTGCATTTGTCCTTTTCTTTTCCATAGTTCCTTCCCGTAAAGGTATCAGAAATCAATCAAAAGCATCTGGTTGCTGCACATCTAATTAAGGTGTTTATATTAGGAATGCAAAGACAAATAAATATTTAATGCTCTCTTTTGTAACCTCTTAAAATAGGCTTCTGTGCTGAAACTCATATCATGAATAGTTTTGAATTTACGAGAATTAGGTTTTAGTGGAAGAGAAAAACGTAGCTCTTAAGACCCCAAAGGGAAAGGATACAGAATTTAAGACCTAGCTGTAGAAAGGAGAGAGAAGAGATCAATTGCACCCTTCCCTGGGCACCGGGCTGAGGACGGGAGTTGGATGAGGAGTGATCCTCCCCGAAGAAACCTGGCACGTCCTGGCCAGGGCAACAGCAAGGATAAGGAGCACCACCTCTCTCCTGCACCAGGGGGCCAAGCCAATTCTCATAGACCGTCATGGAACCCCAGGTCATTTCCTGGCTGAGAAGCCACATGAGCAGTGCCATCACCACACTGTGGATAGGGCCGTTTTATTGACAGTTGCCCACAGATCACCCATGATGAACCAAAAACATGACACTCTCCTGGACCCCAAAGTTGTACTGAGTGTCATTGGAGGTTCCCTTTGGTCGACAACTCAGGACACTCATAAACTCTCAAGCACAGGGTGGTGCTCCTGACACCCACCGGTGATGGGAGGGGTGTAAAAGGCAGAGCCCCTAACCACCCAGGGATGGGACTGGGAAGTGGTAAAACCTGCCCCTGGCACCCATTTGAGAAACAGAAAGGTAAACCATGCGGCTGGGGTATGGTGCAAGGTAAGGACAGAGGAGCAGTGACCACACTAGAGGGCTTTGCAAACCCTGCTAAGAATGTGTCTTTACATTAAGTGACGAGGGTTTTAAGCAGGAGAGACCCATGAGTTCTTGTGTGGGGAGAATCTAGAACTGGAGTACTTTTGGTCTAGCATAAAAGCATGACCTCAGTCAAACCTTCTCCTGCTGTGAGAAAGCTTTAATCTTAAGACAATATACTCAAGCTACAAAAATTTTCTACACTACTATGTGTCCAACTTCAGGAATTCAAATAAAATATTAACTCGTGATTCTGCCCTTAAAACAATTTGCAATCTAATACAGAACTTGGAGAAAGGAAGAAGAATTCTTATTTCATCAACTTAAAAGAATGTTTCTTTTTTCAGCCTTTTTACCTAGCAAAAATGTGATGTTCTTCTATTATAGAAGATCTTGTCAAAAAGGAACATTAAGTATATCAAACACTAAGAAGAGTGAGAGCTAAGACTTAAGAGGTAGTATGTAGTATGTAGATGTCTCATCCATTGGATGAGACCACCATGAAGTTGGTGAAGAAAAGAGAAAAGCTCCAAGGTCTGGGCCCTGGAACAGACAGCATTCAGAGGCTGGGAAGATGCAGAAGCAGAGTAAAGGAGGCAGAATGGGCAGCTAGTGGGACATAAGGAGCCCATGGTGTCTCAGTAGACAAGGGTAGAGTCTTTCCGGAGAAGGGAGAGATAGACTGTGCCAAATCCTGCTAAGAGGTCACGTATGGTGAGGACCGAGAATTAGAACCTTTGGATATGGCAATATGGAGGTCATCAATGACCTTGGGGAGAGTGGCATAGAACAAAGCAAAATCCTGGTTGAAGAAAGTTCAAGAAGAGCTCAGGAGAGAAGAGGAAGTGGAGATAATACCCTGCACAGCTCCTTAAGGAGATCATGTAAAGGGGAGCACTTCTGCATGTTTGCTTGGTGGTGGGAATGGTGAAGTAGGAACAACTGATGAGGGGTGCGGCGTAAAGGGGAGGGAGGTAAGCAAAGGAGCCAGAGTGTTTGAATGAGGGTGGCGGTTGGGCTCCTTGGCACCTTTGGAGGCTCTGACCATAAATAGGTGCACGAATGCTCCTATAAGGAGCATTCCCATAAGGGAAGGACCAGTAGAGGCTGGGGTGCAGATGCTGGAAGGGGCCGGTGGCTGGGTAGGAAGCTTGTGAAGTTCTTTCCTGACGGTTTCTGTTTCCTCTGAGAAAATCAGGACTGGGGGTTGAGGACAGAGGAAGAGACATGAAAGAAACCGCAGATAAGAAATGAACTAGGGAATAATCTCTCTAACTGAAGATAGGAAACAATAGACTTGGTAACCACTCCAATAAAGTAAGCTGTGACAAAGAACGGCAGAACTGGAAGGGATGAGGGACGCTCTTGGTTGGAGTGAATAATGGTGCATCACTTTGGGTAAATCAGACAATAAGGGCCACAAGGATGTTCTTTGTGGTTGGTCATGGGATTTGAGCTGATTCTCTGAGTACATAGAAATTGATTATTTATTGAGAAATCAATATTAATGCCGAGGTCATTTACTCTTACCAAACCCACTAAGAAGCAGCTGATTTTGTCATCATTGGCAAGTACAAACTCATTTGCCTCAGGTCACACAGGTATAAGTGGTAGAGCTGGGATTCCTGAGTCCCCGGTCCTGAGCTCTCCCCCAACCCCTTAGCTGGGAACCGAAGGTGAAGCTGCAGTCTTGATACCACAACTGAGCATTCAGCGGGACTTCCTGGTAGGATGAACAATATGTGGGCAAAGCTGGGTGACCCGCCGGATCGCACTTAGGAAGGCGGAGTGAAGAAAATGAAGGCTACTGTGTGCTTAGAAACATTGCACCTTCCTGAAAAAAATTTATAATCTATGGATGTAACTGTTCAGGGAGGTAAGTGCACACACCCCTACGCTGAGTTTTCTGAAAGCAAGGCACATCTATATTTAGACGTACAAAATGTAAAGGGTTCACGTAGGAAGATCCAAAAGAAGACATTTGTCCAGGGGCGTTTTGAGAAGAACACTCACTACTCCCTGCACTTTGTTTAATATCCAGGTTATTGATCTTATAATTCTACTAAGCACTTAGCATCTTTCAAAACATCAACACTGCCCTCGCTGAGTGCCTCAGTTGGTTGGAGTGGTGTCTTCCCATCCACCAAAAGTTTGCAGTTCCATCTCTGGTCAGGGCAGTCAGCATGTGGTGAGGGCACATAAGGGAAGCAACTGATGGATGTTTCTCTCTCTCCCTCTCCTTTCCTCTCTTTCTGAAACCAATAAATAAATCCTCAGGTAATCTCACCTACAAGAAGAATCTAAGGAACAAACAAACTAACAAGTAAAATAGAACCAGAGGCATGAAAACAAGGAACAGACTGACAGCAACCAGAGAGGGGGGCGCAAGGGTGGAAAGAGGGGGAAGGCACTAGTCAAGGAACATGTATAAATGACCCGAGGACATGTACAGTGGTGCAGGGATTGACTGTGGCAGCAGTGGGGTGGCCTAGGTGGAGGAGAGCAAACATGGGAAAATTGGGGCAACTGTAATAGAACAACAAAATAATTAATTTAAAAAATTTCTAAAATTATAAATAGATAAGTAAATAACTAAAAATAAAATATTGGCCCTGACCGGTGTGACTCAGTGGATTGAGTGGATTGAGTGGATATGAACCAAAGGGTCACTGGTTCAATCTCCAGTCAGGGCACATGCCAGGGTTGGGGGCCAGGTCCCCAGTAGGGGTCGCTCGAGAGGCAACCACACATTGATGTTTCTCTCCCTCTCTTTCTTCCTCCCCTCTTCTCTATAAAAATAAATAAATAAAATCTTTAAAAAGAAACCCCAAAACCATTAATATTCAACTACTCAGCCATGAGAAAAAATGAATCTTGAGAGTATCATGCTAAACAAAATAAGTCAGATGGAAAAGGACAAGAACCATATGATTTCATTCATATTTGAAATATAAAACAGAAAGCAACAAACAAACAAACTCGTAGACACAGGGGGGAAGGGAGTGAGGGGAGGATGAAGAGGGTAAAGAGGTCATACATGCGGTGACAGAAGGAGACTAGACTGTGGGTGATGAGCACACAGTGCAGTTACAGATGCTGTATTATGGAATTGCTCACTTGAAACTTGTATGATGTTATTAACCAATGTCGCCCCAATAAATTCAATTTAAAAACATATATAAATGTTAAACTACTATATCGTACACCTGAAACTAATGTAAGTAATATAATATTAGATACCAATTAGACTTAAAAAATAAATATTATCATGTTACTTTTATAAATTAAGTTATATTAAAATGTAAAGCCAAAGCCATTAGCATTCCATAGGTCACACATGACTCACAAAATACAAATCGTACCTGATGGTTTTATCAAACAAGTTTTCCACAAACATGAAAACACTGGTTACTACCTTATTTCATTATTCTTCTGAGTGTTTACGATCACGGCTCTCATGATCACATCAGATTTCCTTAAATTCCTAAAACACCAAAACACCACAATGTTTAAAATTGGATCAATACTGTTATATTTTAAAAACCATTTAAAAATACTAATACTGCTAATTTAAATTTATTAGCACCACACTCTAACCAACTGAGCTAACCAGCTGCCCACTTGCTAATTTAAATTTAAATAATGTTACCCTTTTCTGGGGCTAAGTCCTAAAACTGTAGAAATTTTATGAGAAAGTATATCTATACCTCCTTAGTCCAATAGGGTAGCCAGTAGTCATGCATGACTATTTAAATTTAAGTTATTTAATTTAAAATTTAGTTCCCACTAGCCGCATTTAAAGAACTAAGTAGCCACACATAGCTGGTGGCTAGTCCTAGGATCGAATAGATAAAAAGTATTTCTACCACTATAGATGTTTCTTTTGGATGAAGCTGGTCTACACCTTCTTTGGGTTGTAGTCATCTTATTAGACTCAGAGAAAGAAACAATAGCTGCCTCAGAGAAGCTAAATTTGCAAGATTTGGGGAGTCAACTTATTTGCACCTTGTTGAGACACAGGACCTGTTTGCTCTGTCCAAGAAGAATAAAACCTGAAACCCCAGAGGTTTCGTTAGAAGAAAATTTTACTTATTACATCAGAGGAATTGATTTCATGTAAAATCAGATTTTTGACATTTCATCTTTCCCCCAGATATGATGCCCTCTTTATTCCACAAACTCAGAATTACCTAATGGATTGATTATCATTGTGATCTATTGATTTACTCTGTCAGTATTATTGAAATTTTAAGTGGGCCTTGCTGGAATTTCATTATAATTAGTAAGGACATCTAAATGAGAGCTAGAGCCTGTGTGGTCACTTCTTTTCTCCAGGAGACTTGGGCAATTTATTGTCTTAGAACTCACGTTGTCCTTCCCGCGTAGATGGCCACTGGTGCAGAACAACTGCTGACCCCCAATCAACCTGGTTCTTTTGACTGACCCATGGTTTCCAACAGCCCCTCGTAATTCTTGGTACTTTTCTGATTTTTCTCTAGGGTTCTTGGCTTACTTGCATGTTTGTCTTTGCTCTTCCTTGCTTGCAAGATTAAAACACTAAATGCATTTAATAGTCCACCATGTGTTTAAAAAACACCAAACGTTCTAAATATTAAGATTCTTCTGTTTATATAAAGTCACAAAAATTAGGAAATTAAAAATGGAACTGCCTATGATCCAGCAATTCCACTTCTGGGAATATATCCAAAGAAACCCAAAACACTTATTCAAAAGAATATATAAGAAAAAAAAGAATATATGAGGTCTGTCCAGAAAGCATCCAGCCACGTACTATGAAAAACAGAGACATTTATTGAAGACACAAGATACAAGAAACATTGTACATAGGACAGTGATGCCTCAGTCCCCTTCAAAGTAGGCACCTTGGGGCCTCACACAGTTCTCCCAGCGTCTCCTCCACTGTTCAAAACACTCTACAAAATCCTTTGTTGGAATTGCCAGCAGCTGCCCCATCCTATTCTGAAATCTCTTTCCTTTCAAAGGTGATTTTAGTTTTGGGAAAAGCTAGAAGTTGCAGGGTGCCAAATCTGGGCTGTAGCAGGGCTCAGTCACCTGGGTGATTTGATGTTGTGCCAAAACCTCTGCCTGAGACATGATACATGAGCAGGTGTGTTGTCTCGGTGAAGCTGCCAACCACCAGTTGCCCATAGCTGCAGCTGTTTTCATTGTATTGCATCTCTCAACCAACAAAGAACATTGAGGTAGTGTTCTTTATTAACTGTTTGCCTGGAAAAGGGGACTCATGATGGACAACAGCTTCCCAATCAAAAAAAACCAGTTAACATGGTCTTGATCTTGCTGCAGCTTTGCCGTGCCTTATCTGGGCATGGAGAACCAGGTGACTTCCATTGGGGTGACTGAACCTTTGTTTCCAGATCATAGCCATAGACCCATGATTCATCTCTGGCTATGACCTTCTTGAGGAAATGCGGTTCATTCACAGTGGTTTGAATCAAGTCATTAGCAACTACAGGACGATGTTCCTTCTGCTCTGGTGGCAGAAGCCATGGTATGAATTCTGCCACAACATATTTCATGCCAAGATCCTGCATCAAAATCTTGGACACAGTAGTTTTTGGAATCCCCGGATCAGCTTCTAGTTCTCGCACTGTCAGTCAGTGATCTTTTTTGATTGCCGCCCATACACATTCGACATTCTCAGGTGTTCTGCTTGTTGCAGGCCTTCCAGAATGTGGATCACTTTCAACAGATTCTTGACCA